>PVJS01030009.1:0-24385 GCA_004027185.1 Glis glis | reverse complement strand
AGAAGTCCCCAGAAAAGCGTGGTGTCACATCCTGCTCATTGCAAACTTCCTGTACCGCCCCCACTATAAAAGAGAGGTGTGCTTTCTAATAAACGAGTTCATGCCAGACATGGCTTCCGGTCCGGAGGAGGGAAAGTCCGGGTCGTCCGATGCTCACCCCCCTGCGCAGTTCGCGTCACTCTTGGGCCGGCCCCAAGACTTGACCAAACCCTTTATTTAAAAAGTGAGAAAAAAAAGTTAGTAAATATGTCCGTCCCTATTTTCAAGGAAGTCTCCAACTCTATGAAATGCCATTTTAGTCTCAGAATTTGAACCAATACACTTTTGTTTTTCATTTTTATTTGAGTTCATGAGAAATTATAACATTGAAAATAATTCCCTAGTAATGGTGACAAAGGTGCCTTTGCCAGTCTTTTATTATTGATATTCATAGAGATACAGTGGGACCAATTGTTTATTTTGCCTCAAGATACTCCAGTGGTATACAAAGTTTTAGAGATAGAGATACAGGATGAAAAACTAAAAACCTGGAACTAGAAGGCTAACAGAAGTACCTCAAGCAGTCTTAAAATATATTGACAACTGCCCATTTGTTTGCTTGCTTTTTATTTATTTTTATTTTTATTCATTTATTTATACCAAAGATAGAACAAAAACCATACCTAAGTAGAACTACATACTGAACAATATAAAAATTGCTCAGTTCTGAAAGTTACTAGTTTCTGAACTGCATTTCTGAGTAAAGATAGTTGGAATAGAATACTATGTTTCTGAGCTATTTTCTCTGTGATACAGTCAGAAGGCTTATGGAGGGGATAATTTAAAAAGCCTGCCAAAGTATGAAAAAACATCCATTCATAATAAATAACTCACTAATGTGACATCTTCTAAATTACTTTAAGAGCAAGATTGTATACATGACATTAAGAATAGGAATTCAAGGTGGCACGCACCTATAATCCCAGTACTCAAGAAACTGATACAGGAGGATCACAGGTTCAAGGCCAGCCTCAGCAACTTAACAAGACCCTTAACAACTTGGTGAAACCCTGTTTCAAAATAAAAAGAAAATAATTAGAAAGGTTAGGGGTATAATTCAGAGATAGAATGCCCCTGAGTTCAATCCCTAGTACCAAAAAAAAAAAAAATAGGAATGGAATATGTATCTGAATTTTTTGTACTGATTTATTGTACAATACAGTGAATCTTTTAAATCTATACACTCAGAATAATATTTTAAAAAGTTCTATGTCATATCCTTGATTATTGATCTATTTTATTCAATTATATCTTTTCCTCAAAACATTAATAAGCCAGATTTTCCTCCCTTTCTATATTTTTCAGTATTTATTTGAACATTTCTTTTTTATAATGCTTTTTGTAACCTGGAAAAAATTGTATTTCCCCATTATTCAATTTTCATCATTTAGTTTACCTGTTTGGGAGATTATTGTTAATTCTGTTATTGGGTTTTGAGATTTTCATTTTATTACTCAATTTTAATTTTTACTAAATACATTCTAGTTAAAAATAATACATCTCTTTATTGAACTCCTACCTCTAGATTTAAGTAATGTTAAAAAAATCTTGTCCATCTAAACACAAGCAAAATATACACAAAATTTTATAGTTTTGTTTAGAAGTACGGATTTTTAAAAGTTAGGTTTTGCTAATTATAATAGGAAAAATAAATGCATATTCATATGACAGAAGGTTTTGCTCTTATTTTAATTTTTTTAAAATGTTACATCCAAAAACTTATAAAATGCATTATAAGCCATATTTGTTATTTTGTGTAAATTAACAAATTATTTACATTGCTATTTTTTTGTGAGCCAGATGAAATAACTGCTGGGCAGCATAATCCTTCAACTCTAAACCCTTCATTGGTAATTTAATTTATGGTATTTTCTTTTTGATCTAAGGCACAATCCAGGAACATGCAATGCATTTAATCATTTTATGTCTATTCAGTCTTTCATCTTAAACTCTTTTTCTTTCTTGACATTTTTTAAAGACCATGTCAAATGTTTTAGAATATGTTCCTTACAATTATGTTTATCAATTGTTTTCTCAAGATTAGATTTAAGTCAAGCGTTTTTTATAGAAATGCCAGAAAAGTGATATTGTGTCCTTCCCAGATTTTCAGATCACCCCATTTTCTCCCATTATTGGTGATTAAAACTTTGGTCATTTAGTCAGCATGATGGCCACCAGATTGCTCCACTGTGAAGGCACTTTTCCCTTTTAAATCAATTTAACCTATGATAAAACATACTTTGAGACTGTGTAACTCCTATTAACCCACTGGTGATAGCATTCATTGCCTAAATTTATTATTATTATTATTATTATTATTATTATTATTATTGTTGTTTTCTTTTAATTCTTTCCATACTTTCCTCTTCCACTAACTTGTTATGAATCAGATTCTTCCCAAGACTCAAACTTCTGTTCTCTTACAAAGCCTTTTTCACCTTCCTCTCATTCTTTCAGGTCTCAAGCACAGTCTCAATATCTCCCCAATTGCTTTCTTTTTTTTAATACTTTTACTGGTGCATTATAGTCTCACATCATATTGTAGTTCATAGTGATAGTGACATACATGCACACAGCACTTGGTGAGTTTTCCCCTGGCTCCCTCCCCACCCTCCTTCCCCATACAGGATATTGAGATTGACATGAGTGTTCTAACGTATGTACATAATGTCAATGGAAATGTTTCTTTCATTTCACCCTCTCCACCCCTCCCATAGACCACCTCCCTCATTCCACTGGGGTTTCCTCTCCATTATTTAAACTCCCTCTTGTAATCTGATTACTCTCTAACTTCCACATATGGGAGAAAACATATGATCCTTCATTTTCTGTGGCTGACTAAACTCACCTAACATAATGTTCTCCAAGTCCATCTATTTTCCTGGAAATAACATAATTTTGTTCTTTACTGCTGAGTAGAAAACCATTGTGTGTATATCTCAAAATTGTGCAATCCATTCATCTGTTAATGGACACCTGTTGGTTCCATAATTTAGCTATTATGAATTGTGTTGCTATAAACATGGTTAGTCATGTGTTACTATAATATTCTCATTACAGACCCTTTAGAAAGAGACCTAGGAGTGGTATAGCTGGGTCATAGAGTGGATATATTTCCAGTTTACTGAGGTATCTTCATACTGATCTCCATATAGGCTGAACTAATTTATAATTCCACCAACAGTATAGAAGAGTTCCTATTTCCTCTCATCCCAGCCAGCATTTATTGTTGTCTGACTTCTTGATGATTCCCATTCTAATTGGGGTTAGAAAGAATCTCAGTGTAGTTTTGATTTGCATCTGCCTGATTGCTAATGATGTTGAACACTTTTTCATGTATGTATTCGGCATTTGTATTTCTTCTTTTTTGAAGTGTCTATTTTGTTCAATTGCCCATTTCTTAATTGGGTTTTTTTTAGTGTTAAGTCTTTTAAGTTCTTTGTATATTCTAGATATTTGTCGTCTATCAGAGAAATAGCTGGCAGAGATCTTAACCCATTCTATAAGCTCTCTCTTTAGACTCTTGAAGGTTTTCTTTGATGAGCAGAAACTTTTTAGATTAATGCCATCCCATTTATTAATTTTTGTTTTAATTTCCTGAGTTTTGAGAATCTTATTGAGGAAGTTTCTACCTGTGCCTATATGTTGGAGTCTTAGACCTATGCCCTCTTCTAGTACTTTCAACATCTTTGATCTAATTTCCAAGTCTTTGATCCATCTTGGGTTGACTCATGTACAGGGTGAGAGGTAGGGATTTAGTTTTATTCCATTTTTCTACAAATGGATAACCAGTTTTCCCAACACAATTTGTTGAAAAGACTGTCTTTTCTCCAACTTATGTTCTTGACACCTTTGTCAAAAATCGATTGGCTATTCCTGTATGGATTTGTTTCTGCATTTTCTATTCTGTTCCACTAGTTTATGTGTCTGTTTTTGGCCAATACCATGCTATTTTTATTGCTATAGCTCTGTAGTATAATTTGAAGTCAGATATTTTGATACCTCTTGCATAGTTTTCATTGCTGAGAATTGCATTGACTATTATGGATTTTTTGTTTTTTTCCATATGAAATTTAGGACAATTTTTCTAGCTCTGTGAAGAATGACATTGGTATTTTGATAGGGATTGCACTGACTCTGTAGATCACTTTTGGGAGAATGGCCATTTTGATAATATTTATTCTGCCTACACAAGAGCATGGGAGATCTTTCCATTTTCTAATATCTTCTTCAATTTCTTTCTTTATTTTTTATAATTTGCATTGTAGAGGTCTTTTACCTCCTCAGTTAGATTTATTCCAAGGCATCTTATTGTTTTTGAGGTTGTTGTAATGGAATTCTTTTCTGGACTTCTTTTTCAGTGGTTTCATGGTAGGCATATAGAAAAGCTACTGCTTTTTTGTTCTTTTAGATTGATTTTGTATCTTGCTACTTTGCTGAATTTGTTAAGTAGCTCTAGAAGTCTTTTGGTTGAGTTTTTTGGGTCTTCTAAGTATAGGATCATGTCACCTGCAAATAGAGATAATTTCAGTTCTTCTTTCTTATTTGTATTCCTTTATTTTTCTTTCTTTCTTTTGCTTTACTGCTGCTCTGCCTAGAATCTCCAGTAATATATTGAAAAGGAGTGGTGATAGTGGGCATCCTTGTCTTGTTCCTGACTTTAAAGGGAATTCCTGAAGTTTTTCCCCATTCAATATGATGTTGGCTTTGGGCTTATTGTATATTGCCTTTATGATGTTGAAGTAAGTTCCTTCTTTTCTGATTTTCTGCAGTGTTTTTAATATGAATCAGTGTTGGATTTTGTCAAATGTTTTTTCAGCATTTATTGAGATGATAATGTGATTTTTGTCCTTAGTTCTATTTATGTGATAAATTACATGTATTGATTTTCATATGTTGAGCTAGCCTTGGATCCCTGGAATGAAAGCAACTTGGTTATGGTGTGTGATTTTCTTGATATGATTTTGATTGCATATTGCTAGTATTTTGTTTAGAATTTTTGCATTTATGATTATTAAGGATATTGCTCTGTAATTTTATTTTCTTGAGGAACCTTTATTTGGTTTTGGTATTAAGGTGACACTGGTTTCATAGAAGGAGTTTGGAAGAATTCCACCTCTTTCTATTTCATAGAATAATTTGTGAAGTACTGTGTTTTGGTATTAAGGTGATACTGGTTTCATAGGAGTTTGGAAGAATTCCACCTCTTTCTCTTTCACAGAATACTTTGTGGAGTACTGTGTTTAGTTCCTCTATAAAGGTTTTGTAGAATTCAGCTGGAATAAGTCTGGAATTTTCTTTGATGGAAGGCTTTTTATTGCTGTTTCTCTCTCTTTGCTTGCTATTGGTCAGTTTAGATTTTCTATATCCTTTTGGTTCCATTTAAGTAGGTCGTATGTGTCTAGAAATCTGTTGATTCTTTTATGTTTTCCAGTTTATTGGAGCATAAATTTTCAAAATAGTTTCTGATGATCCTCTCGATTTCCCCAGTGTCTGTGGTGATGTCTCCTTTTCACTTCCTATTTTAATAATTTACATCAATTCTTTCTTTCTTTTGATTAGTTTAGCTAAGAGTTCTGTCGATCTTGTTTATATTTTCAAAGAACCAGCATTTTCTTTTGGTGATCTTTGGTATGTTTTTTTCATTTTTGGTTCCCTATTTCATTAATTTCTACTTTGATTTTAATTATTTCCTGCAGTCTACTGGCTTTGGAATTAGTCTGTTACTATTTTTCAAGGGCCTTGAGGTGTGTCATTAAGTTGTTTATTTGGTGAGTTTCTGTTTTTCTTATGTAGAGATTCAGTGCTATAAATTTTCCTCTTAAAACTGCTTTCAACATGTCCTATTTCCCCATTGATTTCTCTGCAAATGGTTTTTATCTGTATTCTCATTTTACTATGCTCTGATTGCATCTTGTTCCTCATTTTTTGCTTGATATTTTCTTCTGACATGGCCTCTAGGGCTGCATATTTGAGCTGTGCCTTTCACCAACTGCATGTAAATTGCATGTTGCAGTGTTTTGTTTGCAAGTCACAACTTAGATCTGATGGCCATGGATGGATCTGTTTTCTTTCCTTGATTACCTGGAGGTAGGACAAAGAAAAGTTGAAAGAGAAAAACAGAGACTTGGAGATAAAGAGAATAACAGAAAAACAAAGAGAGAAAATCAGAGAGATAGAGTAATAGAGCAGTATGACGAAAGGGATAGAAATGAAAAGAGCACATAGAAAAAAAGAGATTATTGTTATTTTCTCCTTGTGTTAATTAGGTCATAATTTATATATCTGATTTATGTGACCACCTAGTTTGACAGAAATCTTACCAAATCTATGAGTTGCTTTTGTAACTCTGAGATAAATGTCCTATTTTTAGAAGCCATCTTAACAATAGGCAACTTTATTTGATAAGGTGCACAATGATTCAGAATTTAAAATTGTTTATGAATGTGAGTATAAAATGAACACCAAATAGTTTGTATTTGTGTATATATCGTTAGTATTAACATAAAGCCAGAGATTGTATACTATGTTATAAATGTAAATATATAACCTATTCTAAAAGGTACATGACACTAATTGAAATTGGCAGAAGAGAACAAACTCTATTTGTTTTCCAGGTGTTTCCCAATTGCTATATAACACTAATAATGCTGTTTATAGGCAATATATGAAATTTTAGGGGATTTTCAAGAGGGGCATTTAGTCTCCACTGATTTTACTCATCTTTATATTCCCACACTTAAAGAATTTTTCTGTACATATTAAACTTAATGTTTTATCAAATGTGTGGAATCTGACTTATTTAAATGGTTCAATGACAAAAATATTAAGCATATGAGAGTCGATGCTTTTCTCTTAAAATCTTCTGCAACAAATGAACTGTGGCAATCAAGTTTCCAAATTCTGTAAAGCATAAAATGTAAAGTTCAACTATTTTAACCTAGGCAATACATTTAGGCTTTTTTATTTTACAATAGTGAGATAGTATCAAAATGGTTCAAATGGTTCACTTAATTTGCCATGTGAAAAATACATTTAATATCCCTGATGAAAAGTAGCCCCATTAAAACTGAATGGCCTTTTTCCTATTTTCAAATGTCTTATGTTCTTACAATACACTTCTAAAAATATTCACATACTACTGAATTGCTACTATATTAAGTGACCATTTAATTTACCATTCTACAGATAAATATACACATAAACCATGTTTTATTTAAGACACTTAGCTGGAGTGTGAAACATGGTTAAATGAGAAATATTTAATAACCCAATTTCAAAAGGTCAGCTTTCTATTTTAATTTCTCAGAATATATAAATTCTTGACATTGCCAGTATTTAATGAAAACTTTATTTCAGTACTGTGAATAAATTAATGAACAATCATCTTCATATATCACATTGAAACATTGATTGTCCTTCATGCACATTCTGAAATTAGAGTCTGTATAATGTTATAAGATTCCATAGCTCCGGCCCTCATAGAGATTTTAATCACTATCAAAATAATTTCTTTTCTCGTCTCATTACTTTTGGGCTCTTCTTAGTCCAAACCATTCTCTGCATTTTTGTAAGTTAAATCAATAACTTAATCACTTTGGTGATAAAACTCTGAAACAAACAAGCAGACAATTCTGACATGCACATACCTGCCTAATGCTCACAATGAGGCCATGTTTCGCCTATTGGACATCAACAGCTCAGAGAGCATAAAAACCAAACAAGGGCACTCTGAGACTATCATAAATTAATACAACACAAGGTCATTATGCAAGCCACAAAATACCACACAATCTGTGTCCCAGGCAAATTGAATAATTGCTGCTTCTTTACAAATGAGAGCTTTATTCTTGTTCTAGTATGATAAGGCTTATTGAGGTACCCAATGTTGGAGTTACTCTTTCTTTTTGACAGCAGTCAATCTAGAGTGAATTTTTACTTTGCTAGATACTCAAAATTGTTTAAACAAAATTTAAGTCTATTATAAGTGGATTTATTACATTAAGTAATAAATCCAGCTGGACAAGTAAACCTGTATTTCTGGTAGTCTTTGGCTGGAGCATACTGATGCCACACCAGTGATATTTTTGGAGCTCCCAGTAATTTCAATGTACAGTCAAGACTGTTAGCCACTATTATCAAGAAAAACAAGGGAATAACAAAGAGAATATTCAGCTTTTGGCAGGAGGAGAGAGAAATGCATATAGAAAGGGACAATCAAAAGACCTCAAGTGCCTTGGCATATCCTATTGCAAATGTGGGCAAGGATATATGATAGTGCTTTGTATACATTCATTTTTAAATGATATATAAATTAACATAAATTATTTTAATCAAAAATAAAATAAATAATAATCTAAATAGCAAAAATAAAATGATTCATAAAACTCAAAAAGACATGTGCCTTAAAAAACAAAAAAACTACTTTAAGAGAAGTTGTCTCAGTCATCAATACTAATATACATACAATCACTTATATACCTCAAGTCCAATTACTTTCATAGCCTATATTAAAACAGCAAAAGTTCTCATAAAAAACAAAATTCCTTAGTATAAAAGAACTAACAAAGTAAGTTTTAATGATAATTTATTAGATCAAGATAAATAAATACATAAGTGAATATCACAGTCTTAAAAACAACAATATTTTGATGCAATAATCAGCATGTTCTTTTTCTAGAAATAAAGAAAAATTTAGCATTTCAGAAATTCTGCCATTGCTGAGTGGCTTTGATTGAGATAGGTAGAGACTTAGAGCTACAGGAGGCCCCACTTAGAAAAAAAGGTTATTTATTCAGTTTTCTACCCATAGATAGAAATGTAAATGCAACAAACATATTGTGAAACTTTTCTACTATCTGGCAAAGTCCTATTAAAATTGTGTATCCAAATCTTAATGTTCCTCTGTATAAACAGGAAAATACTCAGTTCCTTTTTATAGCTCACACAAAGTATGTATCTCTGAAATGGCAAGTTTTATAATGGTTTGGCTTTAGAATGTCCCCCTAGCCCTCATGGAAACAAGGTAGCAATGTTGGAAGTGGGGCTTCATTGCTAAGGAGGGGCCCCTGGAGGTGTGGCCTTAAGAATTATGTGGTTTCTCCTCCTCTCTTTCTCTCTCTCTCTCTCTCCTTCCAGCCTCCATGATTTCAGAGGGCAAAGAGAAATTCCATAGGAAAATGGAGTAGAAGCCACAAGTGTTACATTCTGGGAAAGAACTTATCAGCATTTTGCCCATGTTCTGAAACTTTTTGCATTAGGTCAACTTTAAAGATGATGGACTGATTAAGCTGGGGAGGAAATTTCAAAACAGCAAAGTATCAAAACTTCATTATGGATATTGATGCCTACATTCAACGAATTGTACACCAAATTTCTGGAGCATAAAATAAAACAGAGAGACTTTACAGATTTGCAGTTTGACCAGAAAGGCATGTGTAAAATTGTAGCCCAGTGAGATAATATTGTGTAAGAAAGTAAGTTGGTTAAAAGGAAGGAGAAAGTGACAGTCATAATGGGGATGGAACCAGTGGTGGTCATAATGGAGGTGGGGCCAGCAATAGCCAGATGGAGGTAGTTAAGTGGAGGCCCAGATGGAGGTGGGCCCCACAGCCATGATTGTAAAGAACCCTATAGTAGTGATTAAAAAGGGTGGAGCTCAGAGGCAGATGCCCTGAATTCAAAACCTAGTACTACAGAGAGGAGAGAGAGAAAGAGAGAGAGAGAGAGAGAGAAGCTTTCCTGAAGGAGGTCAGTCCTAGAGCTTACATAATGCTGACTTTGCTAAAAAAAGGGGGTCATGGAACATTCCCCCTCAGATTTCAAAGGAAGGCCTGGGAAGTCAGGCAACCTGTGGCAGGGTAATAATCCCTGAAAGAAGGCCCAAATGGGGCAATTTGTGAAGCTCTGTGGGTGAGGACAAGGTTGCAAGGAAAACCCCTGAGATTTAGAGCTGCTAGAAATGTGGAACAGCAGCAAGGAAAAGCAACAAGCTGTGAGCCATGGAGACAGGTTAGAAGAGTGAGTATGTTGCTCATTGCAATTAACCAGACCACAGGGGTAGGGCTGGCAAGGGCCCTCAGATATCACATCTCATCACCATGTGCCCCAGATGCCAGAAGGGGAGCTGCAGGATCAAATGCTTGCCCTGTTGGATTTCAATACTGTTTTGGTCCCATTCCTTCTTTCTATAGTCCTATTTCTCCCTTATGGAATGCAAATGTTTAGTCTGTGCCATTGCACACTGGATCCATGTAACTTGCTTTTTTATTACTATTGTTATTTTATAGGGTCTCACAACAAGTCTAACTTGAGTCTCAGTGGAGACTTTGGACTTTGGACTTTTATGTGATGCTGGAACTGCTAAGACTATGGGAACTCTTAGTGACAAGACTAAATGCATTTTGCATTCTGAGGTGGTCATGAGGTCTAGAGGGCCAGGGGCATAGTGTAATGGTTTGGATTTAGAATGGACCCCTAGCCCTCACAGAAACAAGATAGCAATGTTGGAAGTGGGGCTTGGTTTCTAAGGAGGGGTCCCTGAGTTGTGGCCTTCAGAATTATATAGTTCTCTTCCTCTTGCTCTCTCTCTCTCTCTCTCTCTCTCTCTCTCTCTCTGCTTCTGGCCTCCATGATGTGAGAGTGAAGGCTGTGCATTATCTCTCTCTCTCTACTTCCCACCATCATACCTTGAGCTCTACAGATACTGGTCTCACATGGACTCAACCCCCCAATCTCCAAAACTGTAAGCCAATAAACCTTTTTTTAAGCTGTGTGGTCAGTCATTTTGGATGATATCACTGAGAATGTTGACCAAAACAGGTTTTATCAAGGAAAATTTTGAGAGGTTTACTGAGTATGTCAATATTTTGTAAATAGTTGATTTAACTCTGGTGACATTGAAGTGATTACAATGGTTTTAATGGTTATGGCTGAGAACAGTGACCTTAAAATAGATTATTAGTAATAGAAGGTGAATTTGTTGTGTTTTATATCAATTATTTAATTATTTAGATTGTTGTGTTATTTCAAACTAAAGTGATCACAAGGGTGCTGTTTTTTTGTTTAGTTCTATTTTTAATGGGAAAATAATAGCAAACAGAAAAGGACAGGAACAAAGATATGAGGGAGAACTAAACATTATGATTGTCACTCCAGTTTGGATTTGATTGATCTGAGTTGGTATATGCATGAGGAATTTGAACTGGATATCAAGGAAGATAAGATCCCAAGGGATAGAAATTCTGATTTATGTTGGAGGGCTGTGTACTAACCAAAACATACAGAGTAATCTTCTCAAGAGTAATAAAAATATGAAAGAAGTCTGAGCTGAATATGTTTCTAATAATTCTCAACTTAGAAATACTTTCTGATGATTAATGCAATAGCAATGTTGTCTGAACATCAGCCTGAATAAGTTTCACTAAGTAGCACAAAGGCCTCATAGGATTTTCCATCTGGCCTTCCATCTAATTTTGTAACTAAAGTTTTATTGGAACAGAGCCATGACACTTCATTTATGTAAAGTCTACCTGTTTCATGATAGTTACAACAGAACACTTTGTGACCTGAAAGTCTGAAATAACATACTATCTGACGCTTTATAGAAAATGTTTACTTATCCCTAATGTAGTAGATGAAAGTAAGGATTTGATATGAATTCTGGCTTCCTTACTTGTTACTCTGTAACTTTGGATGAAGTTAAGTTCTCTGTCTTAACATTTTGAAGGCATGTAGGGTATTGCATGGTACATAGTCAGCAGTATAATTGTTTGTTCTTTTTATGGTTCTTATAATCTACCATATGGTATTTCAAGAAATAGACCAAAATTATTTTTAAGATGCAAAATGCAAACTTTCATTTAAAAACTACAACTTAATTAACCATCATTATTTTTAAAGATTTCAGGAAATTTATTTTTATAGAATAGACATTTTTTATTACAGTTCAAACTATCTGCATTATCAGTTCAGAATATCAAATTTCCAGAAGTTATATTTCTCAGATTGCATTTTATTGTATCCTTCTCTCACAAATGAATTCTTATGCCTTTCAGCCTGTGAGATTTTTCTATTGTGAAATTAAGAGATTAGAGAAAATTTACAATTTTACTTTCTCAGGTAGCCCACAAAGCTGCATCTGCAACTTTGTTGCTATTTCACACATTGTTTTAACTTTATTTGTAAAAATGAGGAGCATTTATGCACTTAGGATCTTGGTGTTTGCTCCATAGACTGTTTTCTCCTTATCCTTCCCTAGGTAGAAAAGAAATATATCCTGTTGTGAATTTTACTGTTTTGATAGGGACACGTTTATATGCTGGACTGATTAAGCTGGCAGAAGTTAATGGCACAGGTCTGTTCATACATTCCTTTCCACTGGGCCCATTTTATATGGTCCTCCTTGCTGATAAGGGAACAGCATTTGGCAATGATGCAGTAAATAGCAAGATTTTAACACTGCCAAGGGACTGTGTGAGTACTTAATGAGCCATTGAACTTGGTTAATGTCTTACTCTTTGCTCTGTGTTGTTAGGTCAGTGGGCAAATTGGAACTATAAACTCCACACACACACACACATACACACACACATCTCTGGAAATAGAGTCTGGGTTTTTATCACTGTTTTCTTATTTTGGAAAGCATTTCCTATGCCAGTTTTCAGGACATAATGCATTATCTTATCAGAATGGTGAACTTTGCCTTATGATAATGGGTTAGTTGACCACTACAGACACTAAAATGCTGTCATTTTTCCATCTTTACCTTGGACTAAAATCCACATTATACCTCATTTTTCTTAGCTTTGATGCAAATACTTTTGTCAATATGATGAGGATATAATAAACTTCTCATCTTAATTCTTATTTCCATATTTGTTTATGAGATTCTGTATCTTTTTATGACTTTAATGTCTTTTTTAGAGTCATCTCAACTGGGACTGTAATGCTCATATCATTTGTCATGTTTATGCTTTGACATTAATTTTAACAAGTTAACTAAATATTCTCTACAGTATTCCTTTGTCAATTTGTCCAAAGAATATACTTTCTCCCACACTGGTTTGCTTTTTAATTTTTCCTTTTTTTAAAATTTTTCCTCATAACACCTATTGAGCAAGATACTAATACATTACCATTATTGGCAAATACTCACAAGTATATATCACATCTTTATTTTGTGGCTTCACATAAAAAGAAAATCTCAGAATACTTAAGTATATTGATTTTTCATGTTGAAAAATATACATGTTTATTGTACAGGATTTGGAATCTACAGAGAAGAATTTATAAGATTTCCACATAAAGATATAATTATTATTGATATTTTGGGCCTACTTTCTTTGAATTTTTCAATATGATAAATAAAACTCTGAATATTCATTGATATAGGCATACTAAGTAAAAGTCTATGTGTATTTTAAGCTTTTGATAGATATTTCCTAGATATTTCCCATTGTTCTCCAATAATGTTGCAGTATATTATACTCCCAACATCAGTGTATAGAATTTTACCAAGCATTTACTAACTTGGTTGCTATTTAAAAAATAATATCACCAATTTGGGAGTGAAAAGGAAGATTTCATTACTTTAATTCATATATCTTATCATTACTGAGAATTTCTTTTTTATAGTTATTGATGTTTACTTTCCTTTGAGAAATTGTCACATAGTTCATTGCCTATTTACAATGAAGATTTCAGTACATTTTCTATATATTCATGGGATGACTTCGTTTAATAGGGATAACAGGCATATATCAGTAATATTTTCATATTTTCTTTTTTTTTTAACTTTTTATGTTCATTTATTGGTGCATTGTAAATTATAATTATCATATTTTCTCTTCTGTGTGTTTACTTAAATATTTTATTATTTGACTATATTAAAAGTATTACTTAGTTGAATATATAGATTATTTTTATTTCTTCTATCTTCCATTTAATATGTATTTGGAATACTTTATATTGAAATCAATGAATTACTGATATATATATTTTTCTATTTAAAAATTTATTCTTAGGCCAGTGATAGCTCAGTGGTAGAGCACTTTCCTAGCATGAGTGATGCTCTGGGTTCAATCTCCAGTGCCACAAAAAAAAATTAATCTGTAACAAAATTTTTTCTCTAACAAAACAAAATTTATTCTCTATATATTTCTTCACATAAGTAAGCAAATTTTTTGGTCATCTGTTTTTATAAATTCTTTTATCATATATATTTTGTTTCTAGGAGAGTCTCTTTCATATCTATTGCTTCAAATTTGCTTCATGTCCATATGATTTTTAGAAATAACTGAAATATATACTCTTTCTAAAAATGTTTTATATTACTCTCTCTCTCTCTCTCTCTCTCTCTCTCTTTCTCTTTGTGATATTGGGGATTGAACCTCGTGGTGCTCTATCACTGAGCTATATCCCCAGCCCTTGTTTTTTTTTTTTTTATTTTAAGATGGTCTCACTAAGTTGCCCAGGCTGGCCTTTAATTTGTATTCCTCCTGCCTCAACTTCTAGAATAGCTGGGATTACAGACATATACCATTGTACCTGGCTTTCATTTCTTAATTATTTTATTAAGTCTATTGTAACCTTCTCACAATACTCAAAAATATTTTGTAATAACTTTTCAAAAATTTAAAAAATTAATGTTAAATGAGGAAAACCACATTTAATCCCTATTCGTCTAGGAACTAGACATTAGTACATATTCACTGCAATCTTCTTTAAAATTATCAGTGCATCTGTCATTTTCTTCACAAGCCCTACTTTTTATTGGTTTTCATTTGTTTAGTTGCCATTGCAAATAGAAATATTTTTATTAGACTTCATAATGTACAAGAAAGCTACCCATTCTTTTTAAAATTAATTAATTTATTAATTGGCAAATGATATTTACATATTTAAGGGATAAAATGTAATGTTTTGCTACATGTATACATTAGATAATGAACCATTCAGGATATTTAGGTTATTCATCATCTCAAATGTTTATCATTTCTTTTTGATGCTAACTTTAAAATCTCTCTCTTCTAGCTCTTGATACATTATTAACTATGATCTCCTATCTGCATGATAGTACATCAAACTTTGTTTACTCATTCTAGGAACATTATCCTTCTCTCATTGATTTTAAACATATTTCACAGACTTTGTTATCTGTATATATAAACATATTAGCAGATATAATTATATTTTTCTCTGTATTTCTACTTGTTTCTTATTTCTGTCTCATATGTTATGGATATTGGTCTGAAAATTCAGAGAGATGTTACATGAAGATGATGACATTTATTTGCCTTTAATTTTTAAATGTGGGATTTTGTTCATTGTTTCAATTTTCAACATTATACACACTTATTGGATTGAGATGCCTTCTTTTTATTATGTGAAAGAAATGTTCCTCTATTGATAATTTTCTTGGATGCCATTCAAGGATTAGGTATTAAATTTAATGAAATGATATTTGAGTTTTAAAAGTATATGTATTTATAGGCTTAATTTCATTTTTCATCAAAAACATATAAGAAAATATATTAATAAATTTATAAATATTTAATTTTTGTACTTGATATTTTTTCATCATGAATTGGGGGATAACCAGTGAATTTTATCTCTACATTTATTATACCAATAAATTTTTATTTGCAGTTTATCGTATAATCAATTTTGACTAATGCTCTTTTCTCATTGTGTTGTTAACTTATCCTGTGATGATTTTTTGCATTTTTCTTGTATTTTTGCTATTGCATTTTTATTGTCTCATATATTAGCAAAACAGTATTTTTTTCTATGAATAAAGGTTCAGTACTATTCAGTACACATTACAGATTTTATGCATTATGAATTTGAAGTGACCCATGAAATGTTTCTTCTACTTAATGATTTTTATATTAAGTGTATACCAACATTCATATTTGTTTGTTTTGGTTTCATATGCTAGCAATTTCCTGGTAAACCCTTTACCCCTATATTGTATTTAACTTTAATTATACTAGTAATGGTAATTATAGCTCCTGAAGCAAACAAGTCTTAAAATTTTAATGACCCTAAAGATTATAGTTTTGTTCCTTGGTCTTATAAAGACCAAAACAGGCTTGTCTAACTGTAGGATAGCTCTCAGTGCAGTGATTCAGGGATTCAAGCACTTACCATCTTCTTCCCTCACCCCTTCACCCTATGGCTGCCATGTGTCCCCTGAACATTGAGGTCAGCTGGCTGAGGAGGGAAGGGTCTGGAGTGCTACCCTTGAGACAGTGTTATGTCCCAGTCTTAAAGGGAACATTTCCACACTCATTCTTTTGGCCAGAACACAAGATAATAGTCCAATCTAACTATAATGAAGGATAAATTTACTCTACCTATGCTCTTAGAAAGGAAGAATGAGTTTGGCCAAGAGGCAATCAATCTTAATTTGAAATATCTTTTTTAGGCACTGTGGAAATTTTATGAATCTCTTCATCTTTACTTTTTCTTTATCTAGAGGAGTATCATTTGATTACAGTCATTTTTATTTCACTATACTTAGCCTTATTTCTCTCAATTGGCTTCATGCTTTTTTCCTATGCTTTTATTTCTTTATTTTGATTTCTCTGCTGATTATTTTATTGCTCATCTAATAAATATTCCTGTTGCTCTGAAGTGGTAAATTTGCTTCTTGAAACAAAATCATTTAAATATATATATATATGTATGTATATCAATTGTTTAATGCACACCAGGAAATCTCCAAAGAGTTTTAAGTATATAAATTCATATGCTCCTCACACAAATTATAATGTACATAATATTCATAGCTATATTTTAAGCATGTTAAAATGACAAAATATGAATTTTACTGGTAAGAATACAAATTTTTTGCACCTAAAACATTTTTAAGATGTATGAAACAAAAATATTACAGAATGTAAAGGACAGACAAATATACTGCTATGTTGGGGAATGGTAAGAGAGCACTATTAATAATAAAAAAGAACAACCATGCAATAAAAAGTATATGGAAAATTTGAGCATAATCTTTAGCAAAGTTTGCCTATTGGATATAAATATAATACCCAACAAATGAAGAATACCCAATTTTTAAGTACATAAAAATGATTCATAAAAATCAATGATATAGTATATCATAGTTTAAAATTTTGAAGAATTGATATCATTCAAGGTATTCTTAATAAAAACAGTTATAAAAATAAATCAAAATAAAAACATCTAAATAACTATGAAGGCCAAAGAAGCATTTCCAATGTCAATTAGAAAAATAATTGAAATAATAACAAAGATAATACATTTCAAACATTTGGGAAAATATAAACATACATTTGGAGTGATATTCATAGTCTTAAATATATGTATTAGAGAAGAGCCTTAAGATAATAAACCATAAAGAAGAATATACTTACTTCATTTATAGGAAAATATATAGAACTAGAGAACATCATACTACATGAGATCATCTAGACTCCATAAATCAAGGGCCACATGCTTTCTCTCACATGTGGAAGCTAAAGGACTTCGTGAAATGCAGGACAGAGACCAGTTGAGTAGTGGAAGTGTTGGGGGTAAGAAAGGAGGGGAACAGGAAGTTTGTGAAAGGAAAATAGAACAAATAGTGTTATGTGCACATATGAAGGTATCACTATGAATCTCATGATCATGTACAGGGAAAGTAGGGAAGGGAGAAGGAGATGTGGGGAGGGAAACAGACCAAATGATGTCTCACAATGACATATAATTACAATGCACTGATAAAAATTAAATTGAAAATAATAAAAGATCAGTAAGTGAAGTATATACTTACAAAATTAGAAAAAGAATAAAAATTTAGCTCCTCCCCCATTAAAAAGAAAAAAGAAGGAAAATAATAATGTCTTTAAAAAAAAGAAAAAAGAAATATACTTAGAAAAAAGCAAGTAAACCAATCTTAGGTTCTTAAAATGATAAATAAAACATTTGTGATGAAATTTACCAGAAAGTAGGATTGGAAAAGAAGTCACACGTGCATGTGTTTGTGTGAGAGCACACACCCCCATCAGAAATGTCAAAGGGAAATCAAGGTAGATTTTAAAATCACTAAAACATAAAGACAGGCATCCATAGAAACACCATACACAATCAACATCAACATTTATATTCTCGCCTGCACATCCTTCTCCAGAATAAACTACATGCTACACAATAAATCAGAGCTCAGTATGTGCAAAATGATATAAATCAGAAAGAGTATATCTCTAACAAAAATGGAGTGAAATTAGAAACCAATAACAGAGGGAAACTTGGTGAAGTCAAAAAAAGGTGAAAATTAAACAATACATTCTATTTAAGTAATCGGTTAAAGAAAGACTCAAAATGATGATTAGAAAATATCCAGCCAGGTGTGGTGGTGTACCCCTGTAATCCCAGTACTTGGGAGGTTGAGACAGGAGAACCATATTCAAGGACAGCCTCAGCAATTTAGTGAGACTCTGCAACATAGAAAGACCCTGTTTCAAAACCAAAAATAAATAGGGAGTGTAACTTGGGGGTAGAATGCCCCTGGGTCCATCCCCAGTATCACACACACACACACACACACACACACACACACACACACAGACAAACAAAAACAGAAGTGATTATTAAATGCCTTTAATTTTGGAGAAGATAGTAACAGTTGAATGAAGGTCATAAAAAGATTCTGGAACACTGACAATGTTCTATTTTAAGTGAGAAGAATAGCTACACAAATGAGTTTGCTTTGTACTAATTTATCGAGTAGATTCTTATATTGTGTTTGACCATGTTATAGATCCATGGGATTATACATAAATTATAAATAACATTTTACTCATTATAATGTCTCATGTTAGATAAAATGGGCAAGAAACCTATCAACTGAATATATAATAACCTTTCATAGACTGAGACAAAGTGTATGTTTGAAAACTATTATATATTTTCCCTTATACTTATTCATATGAAATTTTGCCAGGGGTTTCCAAATATTTTTAAAAGGGAACAAAAAGAAAAAAATCTCAAAGAGCACATACAGAAAGAGTATCTCAGGGTCCAACCAGATGGTCACACTGGAGCAGAGATGACATGTGGGCTAAAAGCACATCTAAGAAGACACTATAAAATAACTTTTCAGGGTGCCTGAGAACTAAAATAATCTAAACTGAAAAAATATGAATGAAACATTAATAATATCTAATATGAATAACAGACTCTATGTGATTGTATTATAATTTTTCTGACTCCTAAATTGCAATATGAGCTCTTTCATTCCTGGAGAAGAGAGAAAAACAAATAAACAAAAACTAAAAAAAAACACTAATTTTCCATGGAATGCTTGAGAAAAACTATGAATCCTCTGTTTCTTTAGAAGTTTAATATAGCAAATAATCAAAAAATGAATAAAAAAATTCAAAGTAAAAATATTGCTGTATTTTTGTACATGAAAATTACATTTATTGAATATCAGATATCTCAAAAGTATCTTTAGTACCTATCAATAAAATCATGGTATGCAGAACAATGGCTGTGTGTCCTGAGACCAAACTTTAAGATACAGAGGCTATCTAAAGCCAATGAGTTTTTCTCACAGAGCAGCTGAAATATTCATAGGTCCCACACTAGAATAAATTTATTGCTGCTATAAGATATATAAAAGGTTGATAAAGTACTTTCCTGACCTTGGAGAACTTTGTTGGCATATTAAGAGACTGTGATACATAGCAGAATGCAGGCATGCTTTATGATTTGTTGGATGCACAGCCCTTGGTCTGCACTATTAGGGGGCTGGGAAACAACAGGGCTGTACAGGGAAGCCAGTGTGTGTGTGGTTGTGTGTGTGTGTGTGTGTGTGTGTGAATGAGCCATCCTCTGCTAACAAATAAAGCAAGGTTAAACTCAGGGGGTTTGAATGTTAAGCAACTCTGTTTAAACATCACACAAACCCAGTTTTATGACATATATATTGTTCCCTGCAGCCCATCTCTTTGGTTTTATGCTGTCTCTTTGCTTTCCTCATTGGTAACATAGAATTTGACCCTGGGTACCTTGTTTACAAAGCTTTGCTTCATGCAGCACATTGGGGCTCTAATGAGTGACAGCAGTGGCTTAGAGAGACCACATTGTGAAAGGTAAAACCAAGCAGAGGTTCATAACATGAATCCTGAGCTCTATTAGCTCTACAGAAACCTCCTTGAAATATAAAGACTTCAATGACTAACAGAGGGATGGGAAGTGCTGAAAGGAAGTAAGTATTGGAAACATAAATTCCTAAAATTCATTTTTAGTTTATGTCCCTGAAGTCTCCTTTTAAAACCCAAAGTATTTCTACAAGATTCATAGGGATGACTTTTAAATTGTATTATTCTTTTTTAAAATATTAAACATCACTTTCATGTGTTTTATTTAAGGGGCGAGTTCAAAGTTAAAAAGCAGAATGGCAACAAATATACAGTTCAATTCACAAGTGATGAGACACAAAGTTTAATTTTTTGATCCATTCCAATATAACATTTATTATATATTTAATTTCTTTCCAAAGTAAAATCTATTCTGTCTTCCTGAGAGTGGAACAATTCTATCCAATTTTTTTCCTTTTCTTTTCAGAGAGGTAATTAGGGGCATTCAAAAATATATGGAGAGAAGGAACAGAGAATCTCTTGCTGACCAAATCACTGGAACCAGACTTATACATTTCTTAGTGCACAATTAGTGAAATAACAATGAACTAAATTCTTTTTTTTTTTTTTTTTTGGCTTCTTGCTTTAGCGAGTGTTACTCTTCAACTGTGTAGGTGCTGCAAAGGAATACATTATATGTACTTGCTATTTACCAAATAGCCTTGCTTATCTGTGAGTTTCTGAGATCATAACACAAGTGCTGTGACATTATCCCCACTCTTATACCATTGACAGGTGGGTTCTTAATGCACAACTAAGAGAACATCTGACTGCTCCCCATCTGGTGTCTAAAATGGGAGCATGGATATTCATGTTTTCCCAGCTTGTAATGAACTAGCTAATCATTGACTTTTTAAAACATCATGCATAACTTTTTAGACAATAGCTTGAATCATCCCTTTCCAAAATTCTGGAGGTTGATGGGTTTGGCTTTTGTCTAGCAAGTTGAATGTTTCCATATATTTTAAAGTTGAGAGCACTGGATAATATCCCTTTATTCAACAGCTTTTTAGAAATAATATGCAACTAATTTATTATTTGTTATTACATCAACTATTTTACATAAATTATTTACAGATTATACATGTGAAGATAATAAAATTGAAAAAGAGTATCGCCATTGGCAAGCACCAGACATGGACTCTGGAGGTGAAGGAAAATGAAGGCTTGCTGAGTTCTACAAAAGACCAAAGCATCATTTATTCAGCTCTTTCCAAGCAACTACACTTTCATTAACCAAGATTTCCCTTTCCTCTTAGCCCTAGGTTGCTGATTTCTCACTACTAGAGTTGCCATAGACAAAGAATGATCTTCTTCCTCATCTCTTATCAGTTTCCCTAAGCCCTTCCTAACCGCTGGAAGTAATATCTTAATTACACTCTTCAGTCAGCCACTTGGAGCATGCTATTGGTTTTCTGCTGAGTACCTGACTGATAGGTATAATATTTTAGAGTTAACCTTAAAACACACTTGTTTGTTTTTGGTTGGTTTTATGCTGAAGACTTCTGCTTTAGAGCAATTTGAAAGGGAAAAGTTTTTAAAAAGTTTTAACAGTAGTAGTTTTAGAATCAATATTTGCACACCTCAAGTTAGTATTCTGAAGATAACTGTACTCTTTCAACACCAGAGACTTGACCTTTTCTTATCAATCAAATTTTTCTTTTCAGTGCTGTGGATCTAACCCAGGGCCTCATGAATGCTGGGCAAGTGCTCTACCACTGAGCTACATCCGCAGCCCTCAATCATAATATTAATGGCTAAATCTTGTTTAGGCACGACTCCATCTGGCATTAACCTTGAAAAAGTCACATTCTAATTCCCCAATGCATTTGATATTTTTTAGTACTTCTTAAATTTTACTTAATTGCAAAAAGCTATTTTGACCACTTTTATTCTTGAGCAATTCTTCCCTATTTTATGTAACCATGAGATAGGGTAAAGGGCAACCACTTGATAGACTCTGCTCCAAAACATTTACAGTTTAATTTGGTCAGTAAATTATGTATTGTTATCACCTGAAATGAGCTTAGGAACATACTTAGGACCAAGTTACAAGGTCTTGAAGCAAAAGAGCACCACCTATGTTCAGTATATCAGTATATATTGAGATACAAGTGAGAAGGTTGTAAAGTTAACTCAGAAACTACTGAAATGTCACATATTTTGAAAGCTATCATTTAGAAAGATCAATCTGGAGGACTGAATAGCCTGAGGAAGCAACTGGACTCACGACTATGTCCCAAACAGCTTTACACGTAACATAAATTTTTTCATTTATTGAAAACTTCACATTTGAAAATAATATATTCTTTACCTTATTAGTTTATTCCCACTGAAAAATTATTCTCACTATAAAATATATGTAAAACATATTCTCCTATAGTTTTACCACCCATTTTGATATTTATATCTTCCTGATTCTTAATATGCTTTTATTGGTGCATTATAGTCTCACATCATATTGCAAATCATGTTGACAGTGACATACATGCACACAGCACTTGGTGCCTCCTCTCTGCCTCTGCATCTCCCCCCATCCCAATAAAGAATACTGAGATTAACATTGGTATTTCCACATATGTACACATAGTCGATGGCAGTATTTCCATTAATGAACCTCACTCTTCCCCCTCTCCTTCCCTTAGACCACCTTCCTGGCCCCCTTGAGGTTTCTCCTCCATTATCTGGAGTCCCTCTGGTATCCCAATTACTCCCTAGCTTCTGCATATTAGAGAAAACATATGATTCTTCACTTTCTGTGACTGGATAATCTCACTTGGCATAATGTTTTCCAGGTCCTTCCATTTTCTTGCAAATGAAATAATTTTATTCTTTTCTATTGCTTAGTAGGATTCTATTATGTGTATATCCCATAATTTTGTAAACCATTCATCTGTTGATGGACACATAGGTTGGTCCCATAATTTGGCTATTGTGAATTGTGTTGCTATGAACATGAGTATGCATATATTACTGTAGTTCTCTGATTTCAACCTTTTTGTAAAGATGTCCAGGATTGGTATAGAAAGATCATATGGTGGATCCATTCCCAGTTTTCTGAGGAATCTCCACACTGATCTCCATAGTGACACAACTAATTTGCAGTCTCATCAACGGTATAGAAAGTTCCAATTTCCCAACATCCTCTCCAACATTATTGTTTTTTGACTTCTTGATGATTGCCATTCTGATTTGGGTTAGATGGAATCTCATTGTAGTTTTGATTTGCATCTACCTTATTGCTAATGATATTGAACTTTTTTTCATGAATTTATTGACCATTTGTATCTCTTCTTTTGTGAAGTATATATTCAATTCAATTGCCCATTTCCTGATTGGTTATTTGTTTTTTAGTGCAAAATCTTTTAAGTTCTTTTTATATTTTAGATGTTAGTCCTCTATCAGAGGGATAGTTCTGATATCAGAGGCAAAGATCTTCTCCCATTCTATAGGCTTTCTCTTTAAACTCTATGGTTTCCTTTGATGAACAGAAACTTTTTAGTTTAATACCATTCCAATGATTAATTTTTGCTTTAATTTCCTGAACTTTGGGGGTTTGTTGAGGAAATTTCTACCTGTGCCTATATTTTGGATTATTGCACATATGCCCTCTTCTTGTAGCTTCACAGTCTCCAGTCAAAGTTCCAGGTCTTTGATCCATTTCAAGTTAACTACTGTGCAGGGTGAAAGGTAAAGATTTAGTTCCATTTTTCTACAACTGCATAACCAGTTTTCCCAACACCATTTGTTGAAAAGACTGTCTTTTCTCCAATGTATGTGTCTGGCACCTTTGTCAAAACTCAATTGGCTGTAAGTGTGTGGATTTGTTTCTGTATCTTCTATTCTGTTCCATTGGTCTATATGTCTGTTTTTGTGCCAATATCATGCTGTTTCATTACTATAGCTCTGTAGTGTAATTTGAAGTCTGGAATTGTGATGCCTCCTTCATGGTTCTTATTGCTGAGAATTGCTTTGGCTACTCTGGGTCTTTTGTTTCTCCATATGAAATTTATAACTGATTTTTCTAGGTCTGTGAAGAATGGTATTGGTATTTTGATATGAATTGCATTGACTTGTAGATCATTTTTTTTTTTTTTTTGCGGTACCAGGGATTGAACCTAGGGGCATTCTACCTCCGCACTATACCCCCAGCCCTATTTTTTATACTTTATTTTGAAACC
>PVJS01030008.1:0-24385 GCA_004027185.1 Glis glis | reverse complement strand
AAAAAAAAAAAAAAGAAAAGGAAGTGTTATGATGATGAAATAAATCTCTGTTTTTAAACTTCAAAAAGGAAACAAAATAGTTTAAATGTAAAGTAAAATATTTAATTTTAAAAGGTCTTTTTCAAACATTTATAAAAAGTTCAAAGTCTTTACAAATCTGGCTATATTTAACATAATAATCTGATGATAAAATTAATTACAACAAAAAGCCAAAACTGGACATAGGAGGGGTAAACTTACACTGCAAAGGCTTTTTCATATATAAAATCTTTTTAATAAAGGAAGTGGAAAAACCCAATAGATAAACAGGCAAACATAAATTAGTACATTATAAAAGAAGATTACAAAATGAATAAAGTATTCCCAACATCAACAATAATCAAAGAAGTGCTAATTAAATCTCTCTTAGATGGTATGTTTTCTTTTTTATAGAGTTTTTATCCAGTTTTAGCAGTAATGTGAATGGTCTTATGGATGGTATCCTATTCTATGAGAGTGTAAATAGGTAAAAAATCAAGGGAGAGAAACGTAGCAACATATCAGTGTTTCAGTCAGCATTCTTACCTCTGTGATCTAAACACCTGACTCACGACATAGAGAGGAAGAGTAATTTCCCTATGATTCTGAAGATTTCAGTGTGTGTGTGTGTGTGTGTGTGTGTGTGTGTGTGTGTGTATTACATTTTATTCTAGCTTGCCAGCCAGGGGTACAGCTGCAGGTCCTCAGATCATGATGTGAGGAAGCAGACACCAAGGAGAGGGAGTGAGAGACATATATAGCCCCCAGAGACACACCCTAGGGACCCACCTCGAAGCATGGCTGCCTCCAGAGTATGAGGTCTGTGGTAAATTTTACTATTAAGCCATAACAATTAGCAAACTGAGAAATGTATATCCCTTTAATGGAATAAATCTATTTCTGTAAATTTGTTCCAAGAAACTCAGTAGAGATAAGCACAAAGTTTGTGACTGAAAGCATGTGCAACTAGATCTTTGTTAAAAGCAATTTGGAATGACAAATAACTAGAAATTAATAAATAATAAAATAAAGAAGTCATTTTGTGAATGCATAAAAAAGTGGTATAAAATATTAGCATATGAAAATGTTCACAAAACACAGGAAGTATGCTATAACTAGGTATGTATCAAAAGATTCTGAGTTAATAAAATAAATATATGCAAGGAAATTTCATATTTGAAAATGCATATAACAAGTGAACAAAATAGACATTTCTCAAAATAAAATTAAAAAATTAAAATGATTAGCAAACATATAGAAAAATTTTAGCATCTCTAGACTTCAGAGGAATGCAAATCAAATGTACATTGAGGGAAGATTCAAGATAGTGATGGAATAGGGGCCCCTAAACGAGCCTGTCTCAAAATCACCTCGGGGATTTAGAACTGAGCAACATTGCACATCCATAGAAGAACCAAAACCCAATATCCAGTAACCTGAGTACAACTATAGATAGAATCTACCAGCAACAGAAACCCAAAGAAAACTTCAATTCCATGTCAGCAAGATTGGAAAGGAACCATCTTCCCCTGGACCCTACAGTCGGGGCTAATAGCCCCCCCACACACACACCAGCAAATCGAGGCAAGGAACCAGAGCAGAATTCTGTGAGTGGTGGGGCCATCCCAACAGCAGATTGTGAATACCCTTCAAAGGTTGCCCTAGTGTGGGCTCCTGCCAGAGCCACGCACCTCCCCCTTATAGCCCTATGACCCCGCGTGATCACCCATGCCTCCAATCTGGTACACCCCCAGCACCACCACCTGGGACCTTGCGACCTTCTGATCCATGCCTCCGACCCGGCGCCACCACCCTGGAATGTGTGACTGTCTGTGCTGCGCCTCCGACCATGTGCACCCCCAGTGCTGCCACCCAGGACTGCACAACTGTCTGCACCATGCCTATGACACCCTCTGTCCCCAGTGCTGCAACCCATGCGACCCTCTGTGCTCCTCCCTTGGGCCCAGGCGTGATTTTCTGTGCTGTGTCTCAGTGCCCATGCACCCCCAGGTGCCGCCACCCGAGACCCTTATCCCGCGACCCCTTCCAGGGCCCGAGCGATCCCCAGCACCCGCGCCTCGGGCACTGACATCTGAACCTGGGAGCCCGCACCCAACACTGTACCTCAAAGTGCATCTCACGAGCCACCAGCCAAGCTCCATAGCTCACGTACTCCCCCCCACACACACGCAACACGCCCCAGTGAACCAGATGGGAAGGAACCACAGCCTGCAGCATACTGACCCAATTGGGTCTACAGGGACCATTAAGAGATCTTACACAAAAAGGAAGATGATGCGGACTCAACAGAAATACAAAATTGAAAACACCAAAAATATGAGAATGAAGAACAGTAAGGAAACAAGAAACACTCACAATGCACCAACAAGTGAGATTACGGATACTGACCTGCAGGAAATGCAAGATGGAGAATTCCAAATTTTGATCTTCAGAATGATGAAAGGCCTCAAAGAAAGCATAGAGGAGATGAAGGAGGAAATTGAGGCTCTAACAAAGAATCAGAAAGAAACTCTGAACAAAATGAAGGAGTCAATAAACGAATTAAAGATTGCAATAGAAGCCAACTCTAGCAAGCTCGACAACATGGAAAACAAGGTAGCACTCCTGGAAGACAGTTCATTCAAAATTGAAAACGCAGTCAATGATATACAGAAGATATTACAACAACACACGCTGACCATCCAAGAAATACTGGTCAGTACAAGACGTCCTAATCTAAGGATAAAAGGAATTGAGGAAGGTTTAGAAGCACAGACCAAGAGTATCAGAAACCTCTTCAAAGAAATAATTTCAGAGAATTTTCCGAAAATAGAAAAAGATTTGGACATTCACATACAGTAGACATATAAAACACTATTAAGACAGGACCAAAGAAGTACCTCCCCATGCCATGTAATAATTAAAATGACTAACATAGAGACCAAAGAAAGAATCTTAAAAGCAGCAAGAACAAAAGAATGGGTGACATACAGGAGCCAAACAATAAAAATCACCCCAGACTTCTCAACTCAAATCAGTAATGCCAGGAGGGATTGGTATGAAGTATTCCGGACTCTGGAAGAAAACAACTTCTAACCAAGACTGATATATGCAGCAAAGCTATCATTTAAAATTGATGGAGAAATAAAAATGTTCCATGATAAGCAAACACTTAAAGAATTCATGAGGACCAAGCCAACACTAGAGAAAATCCTAAAAGAAATAAATCACAAAGAAGGAAAAACAAGAAATTTTCAGAACCACAGGAGAGGTGAACTCCACCAGGTAAGCAAAAAAACAAGGAGATTTGTCACTACAGCAAACAGAAAATAGAACTCAAAATGATAGGAAACAACAATCATATCTCAATAATAACATTGAATGTCAAAGGACTCAACTCCCCAATTAAAAGGCATAGACTGGCAATGTGGATTAAAAAGCATAACCCAACTATATGCTGCTTACAAGAAATTCACCTTCTAGCCAAAGATACTCATATGCTAAAGGTGAAAGGATGGAAAAAGATATACCATGCAAACGGAGATCAAAAAAAAGCAGGGGTAGTAACGCTTATATCTGACAAAACAGACTTTAAGCTAAAACACATCAGAAGAGACAAAGCAGGTCACTTTTTACTAATAAAAGGAACAATCCAACAAGAAGATATAATGATAGTAAACATTATGCTCCAAATGTGGGTGCACCCACATTCATAAAAGTCTTTGGGACATCAGATCCCAAATAGACCCAAACACAATAATATTGGGAGACTTCAACATACCACTCATGCCACTAGATCGATCCTCTGGACAAAAGATGAATAAAGATTGTTCAGACCTAAAGAAAACTATAGATCCAATGGATCTAATAGACACATACAGATTATTTCAATGAGCAACACCTAAATACACATTTTTCTCAGCTGCCCACGGAGCACTCTCCAAAATAGACCACATCCTGGGTCACAAAGCAAGCACCAGCAAATTCAAAAGATGTGATATAATTCCCTGCATCTTCTCAGATCACAACAGAATGAAACTGGAAATTAACAAAAGGAAGTCCAAAAGTAATTACATAAGTACATGGAGACTGAATGATACACTTCTGAATGAGGACTGGATCAGAAAAGAAATAAGGGAGAAATAAAAAATTCCTGGAATTAAACTAAAATAGAGACATGATGTACCAAAATCTATGGGGGGACACATTGAAGGCGGTGTTAAAAGGAAAATTTATAGCACTGAGTGCCCACATAAGAAAAACAGAAAGCCTCCAAATAAACAACCTAATGACACACCTAAAGGATCTTGAAAAACAGGAACAGTCAAAGCCAAAAGCCAGTAGAAGGCAGGAGATAACTAAAATCAGACCAGAAATTAATGAAATAGAGAATAAAAAAAAATACAAAGAATCAACAAAACAAGATTGACAAACCACTAGCTAACGTAACCAAAAGGAGAATCAACACAAATTACCAAAATCAGAAATGAAAAAGGGATATCACCACAGATAGTGGAGAAATCCAGAGGATCATAAGAAACTACTTTGAAAACTTATATTCCAATAAAATGGAAAACGTGGAAGAAATTGACAGATTTCTAGACACATACCACCTACCTAAATTGAACCAAGAGGATATAGAAAACCTGAATCAACCAATAGCAAGCACAGAGATAGAAACAGCAATAAAAAGTCTGCCATTAAAGAAAAGCTCAGGTCCAGATGGTTTTCCAGCTGAATTTTACAAAGCCTTTACACAAGAACTAAAAACATACTTCACAAACTATTCCATGAAATTGAAAGAGATGGAATTCTTCCAAATTCTTTTTATGAGGCCAACATCACATTAATACCAAAGCCAAATAAAGATACCTCAAGAAAAGAAAATTACAGACCAATATCATTAATGAACATAGATGCACACATTCTAATAAAATACTAGCCATGCGCATTCAAAACCATATTGAGAAAACTGTACACCAAGACCAAGTTGGTTTCATCCCAGGAAAACAAGGCTGGTTCAACATACACAAAATAATACATGTTATTCACCACATAAATCGAACAAAAAACAAGAATCATGTGATCATTTCAATACATGCGGAAAAAGCATTTGACAAAATTCAACACCCATTCATGTTAAGAACTCTACAGAAAATTGGAATAGAAGGAACATACCTCAACATCATTAAGTCAATATGTAAGAAACCCAAAGCCAACATCATATTGAACAGGGAAAATTTCCAGAATTCCTCTTAAAATCAGGAACCACTCCTTTTCAATATAGTCTTTGAAACTCTTGCCAGAGCAATAAGACAGGAGAAGGATATCAAAGGAATTCAAATAGGAAAAAAAGAATTATAATTATCTTTATTTGCAGATGATATGATCCTATATCTAGAAGATGCAAAGAATTCAACCAAAAGTCTAGTAGAGCTGATGAACAAATTCAGCAAAGTAGCAGGATACAAGATCAACCTAAGAAAATCAGGAGCTTTCATATATGCCAACCGTGAATCCACTGAGAAAGAAATCCAGAAAACAATTCCATTCACAATAACTTCAAAACCAATCAGATACCTAGGAATAAACTTAGCCAAAGAGGTAAAAGACCTCTACAATGAAAACTATAGAACACTGAAGATAAAATCGAAGATCTTTGAAGATGGAAAGATCTCCCCTGCTCTTGGATAGGCAGAATAAATATTATCAAAATGGCCATTCTGCCAAAAATGATCTACAGAGTCAATGCAATCCCTATCAAAATACCAACATCATTTTTCACAGATCTAGAAAAATCAGTCATTAATTTCATATAGAGAAACAAAAGACCCAGAATAGCTAAAGCAATTCTCAGGAATAAGAACCAGGGCCGGGCGTGGTGGCGCTCGCTTGTAATCCCAATACTTTGGGAGGCGGAGACCAGAGGATCCGGGTTCGCGGCCAGCCTCAGCTCTCTCTTTCTCTCTCTCTCTCTCTCTCTCTCGCCTTAGTGAGGCCCTCCGCAACTTCGTGAGACCCGGTTTCAAAATAAAGTATAAAAAATAGGACCGGAGGCGTAGCATGGAGGTAGAACACCCCTGGGTTCAATCCCCGGTATCACAAAAAAAAAAAAAAGCAATAAGAACCATGCAGGAGGCGTCACAATTCCTGACTTCAAATTGTATTACAGAGCTATAGTAATAAAATCAGCATGGTACTGGCACAAAAACAGACACATAGACCAGTGGAACAGAATAGAAGATACAGAAACAAGTTCACAAACTTATAGCCAATTTATTTTCGACAAAGGTGCCAAACACATACTTTGGGGAAAGGACAGTCTTTTCAACAAATGGTGCTGGGAAAACTGGTTATCTATATGTATAAAAATGGAACTAAATCCTTACCTCTCACCCTACACAAGAGTCAACTTGAGATAGATCAAAGACCTGGAAGTTAGACCAGAGTCTGTGAAATTATTAGAAGAAGGCATAGTTTCAACACTCCATCATATATGCACAAGTAGAAACTTCCTCAACAAGACCTCCAAAGCACAGGAAATTAAAACAAGAATTAATAAGTGGGATAGCATTAAACTACAAAGCTTCTGCTCATCAAAGAAAACCATCAGGAGCCTAAAGAGAAAGCCTACAGAATGGGAGAAGTTCTTTGCAAGCTATCCCTCTGACATAGGTCTAATATTTAGGATATACAAAGAGCTTAAAAGCCTTTACACTAAGAAAACAAATAATCCGGTCAAGAAGTGGGCAACTGAAATGAATAGACACTTCACAAAGGAAGAGATACAAATGGCCAATAGATACATGAAAAAATTTTCAACATCATTAGCAATCACGGAGATGCACATCAAAACTACTCTAAGATTTCATCTAACTCCAATTAGAATGGCAATCATTAAGAAGTCAAACAACAACAAATGTTGGTGAGGATGTGGGGAAATCTGGACTCTTCTACACTGTTGGTGGGATTGCAAACTAGTTCAACCACTATGGAGATTAGTGTGGAGATTCCTCAGAAAACTGGGAATGGATCCACCATATGATCCTGCTATACCACTACTGGGTATCATACCAAAGGGATTGAATCTAGAAAACCACAGTAGTATATGTATACCCATGTGCATAGCAGCAGAATTCACAGTGGCCAAATCATGGAACCAAACTACGTGTCCATCAACAGATGAATGGATTACAAAATTATGGGAAATACACACAATGGTATTCTACTCGGCAATAAAGAAGAACAAAATAACATCATTTACAAGAAAATGGAAGGACCTGAAGAACATTATGTTAAGTGAGATTAGCCAATCACAAAAATAGAGGGGTCACATGTTTTCATTAATATGCATAACCTAGGGAGTAGTGGGGACACAAAAGGGACTCTGGAAGATAGTAGAGAAACATCAGTGAAGCAAGGGAAGTGGTATAAGGGAATGGGAAGGGCAAGAAAGAAGTGAATCCATGGAATTACTATCATAAACAATGTGCACATATGAGAATATACCAACATCATTCTCAGTGCTACATATCGGGGGGGAGGCAGTGGGGGACACTAAGAGCTGTGTGCTTGTATGTTAATATCAAATTGATAAAAAATAAATAAATGAATAAAATAAAAATAAATAAATAAAACATTACAATTTTTAATTTTATTGGCCATTATTTTACAATTGAAAATTAATGTTTGTGGTTTTTAATGATTTACCCTCTTTAAATAAATAATCCTTTAAAAATAAAAAAAACTACATTGAGATTTCATCCACTCTGGTTAGAATGCAATCATCAAGAATACAGATAATAATAAATGTTGTTGAGGATGTGGGGAAAAAAGAGAAATTGTACACTATTGGTTGAATTATAAATTAGTACAATCACTGTGGAAGTCAGTATGGAACTTCATCAAAGGACTAGGAATGATGGAACCCAGAAAGAAATATACCAAGTGCTGTATGTATGTGTTTTTGTATCTCTTTGACTCTCACTGTGGTGTATAATTACAATGTACCAATAAAAGTATAAAAATAAAACCAGGAATGGAACCACCATAGGACTCAGCTATGCTACTCCTCTGTATTCATTTAAAAGAACTACAGACAGCATGCTGTAGGGATCCATGCATAGTCATGTGTGGAGCAGTACAACTCACAACAGCCAAGGTAGAGAACCAGTCTAGGGCCGGGCGTGGTGGCGCACGCTTGTAATCCCAGTACTTTGGGAGGCGGAGACCGGAGGATCCGGGTTCGCGGCCAGCCTCAGCGCATGCATGCACACGCGTGCACGCACATTCTCTCTCTTTCTCTCTCTCTCTCTCTCTCTCTCTGTCTCTCTCTCTCTACTTAGTGAGGCCCTCCGCAACTTCGTGAGACCCGGTCTCAAAATAAAGTATAAAAAATAGTGCCGGGGGCGTAGCGCGGGGGTAGAACACCCCTGCGTTCAATCCCCAGTACCGCAAAAAAAAAAAAAGAGAACCAGTCTAGGTATCTGTCAGCAGATGAATATATAAATAACATGTGGTTCACAATGATTAAGAAAAGGGTCAGTTTGCAGAAAGTCATAAGGAGAAATGTTTATTGGAATGATTACTCATAGCACATTTACTCTCTAAAAAGTAATCTCATATGGGTTGAAATTTTAAGATCAGATTATCAGATTATCATAATTTTGATCTTTGGTCAAAATATTCTACCTTAGAATACATAGAGCCAGACTTAACATCATGTGGCTTTGTTTCTAATGCAGATATGAGAAACAGTCACCAATATATTGTTCTCTAAAAAGTAACTTTCTCTTATTGATTGGAAAATACAGTTCTATAAATAAATACAGTTCTATAAAAAACAATATATATATATATTATTGCAGAAGTTTGGAGGTTATAATTTAGCATTTAACTTAAGTTTGAATCTGTATTGGACAGATAATCACTATGCTTTTCAAATGATTTAAAGTCACATTTATTTGCCTCTTTATTTGATGGTGGTTTTATTTTTTTAAGTAAAATCACTAAACTTGTGCAAGGTAGCATGGAAGTTATCTGAGGTATCTTGTATGAGTGTGCTTTAGCCAGCGTGGATATATATTATAAAAAACTAAAGATTAAAGGACAAAGAAGTGTAAGTTCATGCTGCCTACTTCTAAGGGAACTTTTGTTCTTTAAAATTAGGTAACATAACTCCACTGATTGATAGGGGGTTTAAATTAATTCCATGGGTTACAACACCAGAGTCATTAGTGTCCCTTTTCATCTAAGATCTTTATTCTCATTCTTGGTCCTATTGAAACATTTCACTATACAAAAATACTGTAATATTAGTACCCCAAAAGAAAAGCCATTATCATGTGTATACTGGTCATCATGGTCAGTGTGGTACAGTTTTTTAAATAAACTATCATGCCCTTCAAAAACAAAAACAGAAAATGTGGTATATATACACAGTGGAGTTTTTCTCAGCCATAGGAAGAATGAAATTATGTCATTTGCAACATTAAGTAAACATTAAATGAAATAAGCCAGTCTCAGAAAATCAAGGGTCATGGTTTCTTTTATATGTGAAACCTAGAGAAAAAAAAGCAAAAAAAAAATTATAAGAATAAAAGTGAGACCAGTAAAGTAGAGGAGGGGAATAAGGGAGAAGAACAAGGGTAGGGAAAGTATATGTGCTAGGGAATAAGATTGAACAAATTATATTATGTGTGCAGGTTTGATATATCACAATAAATCCCAGCATTATGTATAATTATAATATACCAATAATTTTTTAAAACATTGTCAGATATACAGTGATCACAATGAGCATAATGTACAATTTTTATACAGCTTTCTTAAAAATACACATGTACTGGTATCAATAAATGGTTTGTAAGGTTTCCTTTTTATTGTTGTTTTTTCACTTATCTTTTCCAAAAACATTAATTTTCAGTTAATCTCACTTGGAACAATATGCAATTATCTAATGAACCCTTAATTTTTGTCACTTTTGGAATTATAGATGTGCAATTACATGTATATATGTATATTTGGTACTAGTCTTTTCAGCATGAAGATGAATTTGTCTTCTTTGATTTTACATTTTCTAGGATATGACTTGGTATCTTCATACCCTGTTTGTCATGAATTCTTGAAGTAATAGATAGTTTCTTGTAGTTTTCATCCTTCTTCTCCTTTTCACTTTTCTCCTCACACTGATCCCAAACTTACATCATGAGTTCTCTGATTCCTGTTACAGGCTTCTGCCCTGCATTATATATTTTTCAGTAGCAAATTGTGTACTGTTCCTAGCTGATGCTAAACTTTCTTCTCATTCCTGATCCTTCTGGCCTTCTAGAACAGAGTCTAAATGTTCTGTCACTCAGTGAATAGTGCTGATTGGTTTATCTAGGTGCCTTTGTTGAGTATCCAGAATTAGGCGGTAAATTATGTTCTGCTGGTCTTATAGTTTGTGCAGGATTGCAGTAGCATTTTTTTAAATTACTCATTTGTGACATTGTCGCCCTCTCACATTTTTTATAAGTGCATGAATATGCATAAATATGCTCTATTTTTCTTTGTGGTACTACAGATTGTACCCAGGGACACTCTACCTCTGAGCTATACCCTCAACCCTTTTTTTTTTTTTTTTATTCAAACAAGGTCTAGCTAAGTTGCTGAGGGCCTTGTTAAGTTGCTCGGGCTGGTCTTGAACCTGTAACTCTCTTGGCGTTTTTTTCATGAATAGGATCTTTGACAGTAGGAAATTCACTTTAAAATTTTAACAGTAAGTCAGGAATGGTGGCACACCCTTGTAATCCCAGGACATGAGAGACTAAGAAAGGAGGATCACAAGTTTAAGGCCAGTGCACAGTAACTTAGGGAGACACTCTTTTAAAATAAAAAAGGGCTGGAGGTGTAGCTCAAAGGTAAGATGTCCTTGGGCTCAATACACACACACACACACACACACACACACACACACACACACACACAACTTTTTACAACAGAGTTCTTCCAATGTCTTCACACTTACATAAATACTTTCATGTGTACATACAGACACATGTATCAGTAACAGCTCAAGCTCAGCCCTCCCATCTACCAGTCTTGTAAATAATTGAGATTCAGAAAGAATGATAAAAGTTACTAATTTTAAAGCATGATGGGGTAAAATGGATAATATTTGAAATATTAAAATTTAGTTTTCACTGTTTTGACATTTATAAATTCAGGAACCTGTGCAAGTAATTTATTCTGTATAAATATCATTATTCCAATATCTAGTCAGGAGAAGTTTCTAAAAAGTTTTTTCAAGATTAAATTATAGTGTGTTTTAAGTCACCTTACTAATTTATTTCAAAGACTCCTTGCTTTTTTCAACTCAGAACTTCAGTTTTCTAAACTAGAAAATAGGCATAACATACCTCAGCATAGTGGCACACACCTGTAATCCCAGTTCTTGAGAGGGGCTGAGACAAGAGGATTGCAGGATTGAGCGCAGACTCAACAATGTAGCATCACAATAAGATTGATGTACAAATCCTTTCAGCATCAAGTATAATGATTTTTACATTGCAAAGGTATAAATAGAGCTATTAATTTAAACTTCCTGGTAAAGACATTTTACATTTATATAAAGTAGACAACCAGCAGAATAAAATTAAACCTGAGTTGCTACCAAAATACCCACATATAGAATAGTTTAAAAGTGAGTAAAATTCTCTCCATATGTTTTTCACAGTATTTACAAAATATTTCCTAAGCATAGCTTTAAAAAATAAATTTGAAGAGCGACAATTATAAAATGTCAATTCTGGTTGTCAATTCATTCCATAATAAATGAATTTCAGTTCATCTGGAATACAACTATTAGATATAAGAAATGAGAAATGTTATTAGGTTTAAAATTTTAGAAAATATTTATTTCATAACATCTTAGCCAAAAAGATATGAATCGGTAATGAGAAAACCAAAATGTTAGCATTAGAAGGAACATTTGAGCCCCTTTTATCTAATCCCTTCATTTCACAGTTGACAAAACTGAAATTCAGATAGATTTAGTATCTTATCCAAGGTCATACAGGTAGGACATTTTGTATTAGTTTCTTGTTTACTTCCTCTGTTAATAATATCTGAAAATTAAAAGACATTAGAAATACAAATAAAAATGTTTTCAAACATTTTAAAATTAATAGAAAGATTTATAAGAATTATCTTAATTGAGTGAAATGCTTTGTTTTACTGAATGCATGCAGACATGACACAAAGATATGTTGATTATATTTGCAGGTACTTACAGCTGTTGATCTTAAAGTCAACCGGGCCTGGCATAATGGCCCATGCCTATAGTCCCAGCTACTCAGGTGCCTGAAGTTGGAGGGTTGCTGGAGCTCAGAATCTGGAGACCAGCCTGAGCAGCATAGCAAGACACCATATTAAATAAATAAATGAATGAATTAATGGTAAATAAATAAATAGAAAAAAAATCAACCTAGAGCTAAGCAGATTGCTAACCACACAGTGATGATTACCCGGCCCAATAGAGAAAACACACACACACACAAACACACACACAAACACCCACTCATGCACACATGCACACACATATACTCACCCACACTTCTTTGGAATAGTCTCCCTAACATAGAAGAAATAAAGATTACAAGTCGAAATATCGGCACTGACAGGAGCTGCTGTCTTTATAACAATGTTTTCTCCATGTATGTAAAGTGCGTGTCTCCTCTCCTTCAGAAAGGATTGAAACCTACATGTTTTCAAAGTCTCTGCCTTTCCAAATAACCCTGTGCTACCTCTATATTTTGAGCTTCCCAAAGTCCCAGGTATTAAAGGCTGGGCCCAATTGGCATTATTGAGAGGTGGCCTACTGAGAAGTCCTTAGGTCACTGGGGTATGTAGTTGAAAAGAATTGTGGGACCCCAGCCCTTTCCTTTTTCTCTTTGCTGCCTGACTCATGGTGTGAGTACTTCTGCTCTGCCACATGCTACAGTGACCATAATATGCTGCCTTACCACATGCCCAAAGCCAAGGGCACAGCCAACCCTGGGCTGGAACTTCTAAAACTGTGAGTCAAAATAAGACTTTTCTCTCTGTAAGTGGATTTTCTAAGGTATTTTTTTATAATAATGGGAAGCTAACACAGCTACCTCTTTAAAGGAAATGGAATTCTACTCAGCAAAAAAGAAGAACAAAATAATATCATTTACAAGAAAATGGAAGGACCTGGAGAACATCGTTTTAAGTGAGATCAGCCAGTCACAGAAAGAGAAGGGTCATATGTTTTCTCTAATATGCGCAAGCTAGGGAGTAGTGGGGATACAAGAGGGACTGCAGACAAGGGTGGAGAAGCCTCAGTGGAGCCAGGGAAGTGATCTAAGGGAAGGGGAAGGGGAAGAATGAAGTTCATCAATGGAATTACTACCATTGACCATGTGTACATATGAGAATATACCAACGTCAATCTCAGTACTCTCTACGAGGGGGGGCGGGGGGGGACACCAAGGGCTGTGTGCATGTATGTTACTGTCAAATTGATGTTCATTGTGATGTGAGACTATAATGCTATAATGCACCAAGAAAAGCACATTTAAAACGAAAAACAGATACACATAAGTCCCAAATTGCACTCCTTCATCATCTTTTACTACAGATTTTTTTAATGTTTCTTTTACTGTAGTTCTGTTTTTAACATTTTACATACCTATTATGCTTTATGCTGTTTTCTATATCTACTATTAAATTTACTTTGGCAGCAACTATATATCCACTTCATCTCTTCCTCACAAAATTGACTCTGATTTATCAAAGACACACACACACACACACACACACACACACACACACACACACATACACACACACACACGAGAGCTCAGCAATTCAACTCAAGGCAAAGGTTTCAGCAACAAGTCCCAAAGCTAGAAGGAAGAGAAGGCGGCTGTGAAGAAAAGTAAGTGGACAATCCTGTGCTTTCTTCTGTCTCTGCTTGGAGGATGTGCCTTTGCAGGCATGTGATTTTGCAGCTAGTTACTGTCCTCCCAGTGAGAAAGATCCCCACCCTTTCTTTCTCTTGTGATATAGCGCCTGAGTTAAAGTCTATCATGAGCTCCCATCATTTTGCATCATTGTAGGGAAAATGGAAAGGAGAGGGCACAGATCTCTAAGTGTAGATAAAGAAGTCTTTGGTCTCCAATAGGATTCATGTGATGAGGAACTTCCCAAGCATAGGTTCCCACTGGGTTATGAGTGGCCTTAGTGAATGAAACGTTCACCTCATGTGTTACTCAGTATTATTTTTAAGTTTTGACAAACAAAAATACACTTCATCTAAGTTAGTTAATTTATTTATTTATTTATTTATTTATTCATTTATTTATTGTGTGGTGGTACTGGACATTGAACCCAGGGGCATTCTACCTCTGAGTAGGTTCTTACTAAGTTGTTGAGGCTGATCTCAAACCTAAGGTCCCCCTGTCTCAGCCTCCCATGTACTGGGATTACAAGCATACACCACCATGCCTGGCTTAAGCTGTTTTTAAAACAGAAAATTTAAAAGATTAGCAAATATCCTATTGCCAACCTATGTAATCACCTTTAGCACAATCTAGTTGTCTGGCTAATTTGTCAGCAAATTTTAAAAGACATAAAATGTAATACTCCTAGCGCGGAGGTAGAATGCCCCTGCGTTCAATCCCCGGTACCGCAAAAAAAAAAAAAAAAAAAATGTAATACTCCTAAATTGCTGCCTAAAATTTCATTGCCCCGTTCTTTCTTTCAGCCTCTTTTTAATGTTGAAAAGTGTTTTATACTTTTACTGGTACCTTGTAATCATATATATATATATATATATATATATATATATGTGATTCAAAGTGACACAAACATACATGCACACATCACTTGGTGTATCTCCTCTGCCTCCTGTCCTGCTTCCTCCTCCTTCCTCCATGTACTTGAGAGTGAGACGGGTAGTAACTACTATATAGGATTTTCTACTTTTACCACAGATGCGTATACCAGGACCAACATTGTCTGGCATATGTATAAACTTTAAATAAATAGTGACAAGTTGAATGTATTATTCTGAATACTATTTTTTTCTCAACAATAATTTTCAATTTTCCTGAGAATATATGGAGGTACGTTTCACTCATTTTTAACGGACTGTACAACAGTAATATATGCATCCTATTGATGAATGCCTGACGTTACACACTCTATCATGTGCATATTTTTTGTCGTGTACTCCGCATAAGTTTTCCTAATGTCCTATACCTAACAGTAGAGTTGTTGATGTACAGGGTATACACATGTTAAGTTCTTAATCTCTTTCCTTCTTTCAATGTAATAACATCCTGATTTTTTCATCCATAGAGCAAACAGTACACCCATTCAGGGATACATTTCTCAGCTGTTTGGTAGTTAAGAATGGCCAGTGAAATGTGAACAGAGCTGGATGAAACTTTTAGAAAATGGTCAGAACAGCACAGGGGCTAAGAGGACTGGTGCAGGACTCAGACCGTCTGGATGTGATTTTAGCCTTTGACATTCACTCACTTTTTGGACCTTGAAAAGTTAGGTAATATCTCTGTACTTTATTTTTCTTATGTCTACAATGTGTACAGTGATAGCACACAATTACGGTTTGCTGAAAAATTCAACTAAAATTATGTATGCAGAGCACTTAGCACATCTCCTGGCACCAAGCAAGCATATCTAAAGTGTAGGGTTGATTATTGTTTTTGGGCTTCTTTTCTTTCTTTTTTCCTGTTACCTTCAGTATGGACATGAACAGATGGATGATTTTATTAATTCTGATATTGTCAAAGTGATTGCCTTTAGGAGGAGGTGAAAGACAAAAAGATTCCTGAAATTTTCACGATGACCATGTTTAAAATTTGTACTAAAATATTATAATTTAAATCATTAATTATTTTTGGTCATACTGGATATTGAACATAGGGATATTCTTCTTTTGAGCTATATCCCCAGCCCTTTTAATTATTTTATTTTAAAAAAGGGTCTTGCTAAGTTACCATGTGTGCTGTGTCTGAACCTGCGATCCCCCGTCTCAACCCTCTAAGTCCGGGGATTACAGGCATGTGCCGCCACCGCACCTGACTAATTTATTGTTTTTTTGTACAAGTAATCTTTGCACATAGGTTAGAGATTAGAACAGTAAATACCACTAGACTTATAATGAATATAGCACTATCCTGTATTCCACCATTTCCCATGACCTATTCTACTTCCTCATATTATTTATCTTTCATATTTAGATATTACATATTTTGATAGTTAATGTTACCTATCAATTTGGCTAGAATACAATATCCTGCTATTTGGTCAAACATTCTTCTAGCATTCTAGAATGGGTATTTGTTAGATGAGATCAATACTTAAATCACTATACTTTCAGAAAACAGATTACTTTTTCTGATGTGGAAGGGCCTCATTCAGTCAATCCAAGTCTGTTTCTTAATAGAAAAGACTGATGTACCCAAGCAAGAAGGAATTCTGGTAAAAGGCTGCCTTTGAACATGAAACAAAGCAATTGACTGTCTTCTGTTTGCTGGCCTTTCATGAAGATTTTTGAGTTATCAAGCCTCCACAATAAGTGAGTCAACTCCCTAAAATAAATGTACCTCTATATTTGCCTATGCATCTACTATCTATCTATCATCTATCTATCAACTATTTACATGCATATAACCACCCTGTTGGTTATTTTTGTCCAGGGAAGATTAATACTTATGTTGATTTCCAAATTTGGAAAATAAAATAAAGCTCTAGCATTTTTACTGCCTTCCCTTTAACAAACAATTCCTTTACCTCATCCATGTATTATAGCTACATCACAATTTTTATTTAAATCCATATTTTCACCAATGCATATTTAGTACTAGACTGTTATTGTTCACAGATGTAGCACAAAATGGGAAATAAATATACCCTTTATTCTTATAAAATATTTTGTTTCTGCTAGTGTTAAGCTTTGCCTCTTTTTCTTGTTTCATTTTGTTTCCTTGCTGTTTCTCTCAATTTTCTATCAATGTCAGGAAACAGTTCTCAGTATAGTCTTTTATCACTCACTGGCTCTGAAAACTGGATGCAGTTACTACTAGATGACTCTCATCATTGCTGGAATAATACACATATTTTCCTTATCTAGATCTCTGGTTTACAAATCCAGTTCTGAGATAGATGTACCTCATTGGTTGAGTCCAAGGTATGTGCTTATATGGTAGGTGAAAGACCAATATCTAGCTCTACAGTTTCTATTGTTACAGAAGGACTCAGTTTCATATGGCTGGGGATTTCCAAAGTAATGAAAAGTTCTTTAGTTTCTGAGTGGTGAAAACCAATGGTCAGTGGTTACTTCATCTTGGCACCAGCTTCACATTAGGGAACTACTTGACCTTCATAATCAACTGTGGTAGCATCACAATAAATAAAAACAATTTGAGTTTTTTATACTTTTATTGGTGCATCGTAGTCTCACATCATAATGTAGTTCATAGTGATATTGATATACATGCACCCAGAGCTTGATGAGAATTTGAGATATTAAACTTGAATCCCACTTCTAAATTTATAGATGAGAGGTTGATACAGATCATTGAACATAATAAAAGAGTGCTATTTCTAGTGAAATTCAAAGTCTGATTTTGTCACTATACATGTTCCTAGATAAAATAGTTTTTTTTTAATTATCAATGTGCCAGGCATGGTGACACACATATGTAATTCCTGTACTTGGGAGGCTGAGACCGGAAGATCCCAGGTTCAAGGACAGCCTCACCAATGTAGTGTGACTCTCAGCAACCCTAGCAAGACCCTGTTTCAAACATAAAAATAAAAATAAAAAAAGGGGCTGGTGGTGTAGCTCGGAGGTAGGATGCTGCTGGGTTCAATCCCCAGTAACACAAAAGATAATACATTAATAAATAAATAAGTAAATAAATAACAAATAAAATTATCAATGTTATACAAGCCTCAGGAAAAAAATATTGTAATTTAACAAGGTAGACCAGAGGTCTCCTTGGGATATCTTGTGATAGTACATTTTCAGTGCTTAATCTTTAGTGCTACAGGGATACAAAAGGGGCATAAATATGGGAGGAAAGAAGGGGATATTGATGAAGTAGGAATTAAAATATTTTTGTATTTAAAATAAACTTATTTTACATGCTCTGTATGAAGTTGTATTATACTCCAAAATGTACACCCATCCATAGGGCATCCATCTATGTTTGTTAAAGTATCACTTATCACAGATTTCACAGAATATTACATACGTAAGTGAATAATTGAAGGAGTTAAATAATAACAGCCTTAATTTGGAAGTAGAGATTCAAGTAGTGTTTTTGTTCTCTGAGAAACTGAGCATTTTTTTTAATATACACTTCACAAATTTTAAATGTTTCAAGCTTAATCATTTTCACAAGTGAAAAATTTATATTGCCTGATAATATCAGTCAAAAGAATTGCCTGCAATTCAGATTCGTGTTCATCTATCAATTATTAAAATACATAATTTTATGAAAATTTAGGCCTAAAGTTGTATTTCGGTGGGGGATGCTTGCCTCACATGTGCAAGTCCCGGGGTTCAATCTCTAGCACTGCAAACAAAAATAAATAAATAAATAAGTAAAAATAAATATTGGTATTGTAAAAAGTAAATTGCACAAAAATTTAGAGAGGAGTTAATTTACATCAAGTTACCTATGGTTTTTAAAAATTGGATATCGAATTGAAATTTTCCAGTTGTGTTTTGAATATAGGGTTGAAATGAGAATAATTCATGAAAGTGTATCTGGAAAGTAAGGAGGTACTTTTGTATATACAATTCTTTTCCTTAGGGGGGAGAAATTGTGTATGCTTTTAAAAACAAAGTATGCTCTATTTGTGTGACTATGATTCAAAGAAAAATGTCTTTAGCACATACAGTTTCCCAATCAGTAGCAAAAAAAAAAACCTGCTGAAATAGATTATTGACTTGTAGAATGCATTAATTTATTCATCTACAAATATTTTGAACAACAATTATATGTTGTACAAAATGCATGCATGCTTCATCTACTGTAAGTTAATATTACCCACAAATATAATACATTATAGAATACAAGTTTGGCTACTTAGGTAGCATTTTGGACATGTCTGCTTTTTCCAAAGTAGAAATCCTAATTATTTTTTATGCAAAGGGAAATGAAGTTTATAACAATGTATCACAGGTTTGTGTGCATTTATATCAGATTTAAGAAGAAATGTTCTAAGAACAGATAATATTTCATGTACTGAGGACTTAAGTTCAGACTGTAAAGGTCATCATGTGGTGGTATTATGTGAAGTTCTAAGGTGATGAGGGTCATGTATTATAGATCAAGCACAATGTTAAAGAGTGCCTCACAAGGGAATGATCTTTGAGGGAAATACTTACATTCACTCCACTATATCACAACATTACATGAGTGCCACTGTTTGTACTGACAGCATCTGTTCCTTGTCCTGGCCTGAAGGGTGTCAAACTAGGTATAAATTCAGAAATGCAAATTGTATTGCTGCCTTTCAAAGCTAAATTTTCACTTTATATCTCAAACTATGAATAACTTCTATGGATTTATATTTTCTTCCTCATCTTCTGATCATTAATCCTCTTTATTTGTGGAAAAATATGCTTGACTCTATATGTGTGTATACTTTAAGTTTCCATTAAGATAAACTACATGTTTATAATTCTGATAGTGATGATGATGATTATGTTAATGATGACATTAGCGATCACAATGATGATAATTATTAAAATGTATTTTGATAATAATGATTGTAATGATCACTTTTGGAAGCAATTCCAAGAAATTTTTGTGTTTACATTGTACATTGGAGGTAAGCTAAAAGAAAAGCCAACATATTAATATTATAACTATAGAGAATTAGTACATTAGAGAAGATACTGTCATAAATATACTTTATATCATTCTCTCCATTCTCATCACCATCATTAATTTCTTTACTTAATTGTTCATTCATTCATTCAGTAACACTAATTAGGCACAACTAATGTGTTGGAATACCATAGGGAATTAAAATATGCACAGCTATTAACTTTATTGACCCTCAATTTAATGGAATGCATAGATGTTAATTTTATAAAACTAATTGAAAAATTGCCACTGTGATAGGTACTACTTATGAAAATGGCATGATGCTACAAAACTTATCAAAGAAGAGTCTGATATAATTAATGAGCAAAGGATTCAACGACTCAAAGGAATAACAAGAAACAAAAAAGTGTTCCAGGCAGGGCAACAGAGGAAACATAAATGTGAGGGATTGAAATCCATTTTATCTGAATTAGAGTGTTGGGAAGAATGGTTCCAGATATGGCCACACAAAGAGGTAGGAAGATACCAGAGTCATGTCCTCTTTATGTTAAGTGAAAGGGGAAGTGATCAAAATATATTAAGTTGGGATATGCCCTGATAAGATTGGCATTTAAAAAGGTCACTCTGATTTGGCTACAGCCTGAAGAAGATGTTGGAAGGTGTGTATTTCTTCCATGACAGGTTATAACATTTAAGATTTTTAAACTTGGGATTTTTTATGAACAACTTCACTATTTTAATTAGAAAGAAATTCAAGCCAGAGGGATAAAGTAACTTTTACCATTAGTGAAGAATTGACTTGGTACACACAAAACTTAGATTCCTAATTCCAAACATGGTATTTCCATGGTGTTCTGCCATAGATCCATTAGATATTCTAGCCAAACTAGCTAAGCTGTGAGTTCTTGGACCATTTGTGCCTCATTTTACTTTTGATGTCTCCTCAGGGAATTCCCTTATGTCCGCCAGCGAATGCCTCCCCTCTCTGGTGCCAAGCAGAAGCAGCACATTGCTATGTTTAACTTCAGTGAGATTTGTGTAGCTCTAAAATTCTTTCTGCATACTTCCATGATGTATTAACTTATTCACAGACAGATTCTTTTTTTCTTACAAAGTTGCATTTTCTGAGGGTAGTAGTAATAAGTTGACTTGTTTTTCTTCCGTGATTCTGATTCCATGTCTTATGTGTAATAGGTTTGTAAACAGGGATAATAGTCTGAAAATTATTAATATTCTCTGTGACTACATCACCTTATATTGCCATATATCTCTGAAAGCATTACTTTCTAGGTAAAATATTTTGTCATTAAGCAACAACAGAACCATGTGACCGACTCCACCTACCACTTAAGTCTACATGACCAAATGTGAAAATTATGGAAAAGAGGGAGAAAATAGATTTGGGGCATGTATTTCTCCTGGACGAAAGAGAGTATTTTGAGGTTAAATAAAATACTTTGGGGGTCAGGATAATTTGTCAATTTGGTCATACCTATTTTGGCCATACCCAGGCATGGTGGCACATGCTTGTAATCCCAGTACTTGGGAGGCTGACACAGGAGGATCACAGGTTTGCAGTCAGCCTCAACTACTTATAGTGAGGCCCTCTTCAACTTAGTGAGACCCTGTTTTAAAATGAAGAATAAAAAATGGGGCTGGGGGTGTAGCTCAGAGGTAGAATGCCTGTGGGTTCAATCCCCAGTACTCCAAAAAAAATTATAGATTTATAGCCACAAAATATAATTATTCTAAAAGAGAAAGTAACATTTAAAAAATGTAAATACAGTACTCATGTGCTTTTGCAAAATACCCTTCATTGAGTTCTCACTGTATTTCCAATGAAATCCAAGTTCCTTACTGCGTATCTCATGTTTTACATGATGAAGCCGTGCCTGAGTTCCCATCCCATTCTCTGCTACTCTCCACTAAACCATTGTGTTTCAGCTAAAAGCTCTTTCCTCAATTTCTCAAACATAACAGGTTTGGCTCTCTGGGGCCTTGGCACATACTCTCTCCCCCCTAAAACTTTTGTCCCCCCGGAACCTCACAGATCTGACTTCTTATCATTTACATCTTAGCTGAATTATGAGCTGCTCAAGGAATCTTTCTCATTTCCAGTCATCCTCTATCACATTATACTGTTATAATTCTTCATAGGATTCTCATTATTTAAAATGATCATATTTATCATATTTATGCATTTTCTTATCTCTCTTCTCCTATAAGTTCCATGAAAACAGAAAAATGTGTCTGTCTGGCTCACTCTTTTACTTTGAAAGCACAGAGTATCACCTGTCACCAGCAAGCACTCAATAAATATTTGTTAGATAAGGAAATGATTGAATGAATAAGTAAAGAAATTCATGGCATTCTGAGGCCTCCTCTGTACCAGGATGTCAAAGCAACTTCAGACATAGAGGATTACAGATCTTTTTTCTATTGACAAAATTCATAATGCTGATATTACTTTTCAATTTTTCATTAGATGTGTTCAGAGAGAGAAATATAGAATTTTATGGCATTGATAAAAATAAACAGGTTATGATAATAGCTATTTTTCTCTGATGGAAGTAAATTATTTATCAATATACTTCAGATAAATCTATTTAGTAATCCATGATTTTACAGAACTACAAAAAGAAGCCATTTAAAATAGAAATGTTAGTTTGGACTTTAGCAAGTATAAGTGAATAAAGATTGAGGAAATGACTTTTGAGAGAATAATTTAAGCTACCTGAATACTGAAAATAGTGGATTAAATTAATATACAGGCTGTATCAGTTACAACAGTTTGCAAATACAATCATGACATAACATTTTACCAGAAGTTAAATTAATTGTAATAGGCTATTCATTCTATCTGCTACACCCAGACCTTCAGTTGGACCCAATGGCTCTATAGTTGAACATCCAGCAGATACAACCAAATAATTATTCTAGACTGAACTTGGTTATCATGGCAACAGCAAATCTTTATATATGACCCAGCTACTGTTTAAAGCACTTCATACATAATGAAAAATGTAATCTTCATGTCAACACCTCACAATAGCTGTATCTATATCCCATTAACAGATGAGACTAAGTGGCCTGCCCACAGTAATATTTGGAACCAGAATTTGAACCCAGGTAGTCTGGCTACAGACCCACACCCTTGACCACTATACTATCCTATTTCTTATACAAGAGTCTTCTGTCTAAAGATCAAATTGTGTATTGTAGAATCAAGGAAAATGTAGCTGATAGACCAGGGGAATTTGAAAGACAGATTCCTAAAGAACATTGGTCACCAGGTAACTAAGGGAAATTATATAAACTTTTAAATGATTCAAAGAACTTTAATTGAATTTTAAGGGGATATATTTTGTCTGCTTTTTCTACAACTAATTTTGCCCATTGTAGTTCAGACATAAAAATGTATTTGTCAAGTTCTACAAAGTTGCTGAATAACTTTACAATAACAAGTGAACTCTGTTATGCATGTTCTTTGAGGTAAGTGGATTCCATGAACTCTTTTTTTTTTTTTTTTTTTGCGGTACCGGGGATTGAACGCAGGGGCGTTCTACCTCCATGCTACGCCCCTGGCCCTATTTTTTTTATGCTTTATTTTTGAGACTGGGTCTCACGAAGTTGCGGAGGGCCCATGAACTCTTTAAAGACAGTACTGTGTTCTAAACACATTTACAAAAATGCTGCATTTAAGTATTTACAAATCTTTTAAACATTAAAAACGCCCCATTTTTATTGAAGGTGCATATAAAAGTTCAAGGAGATTTAAGAAAAGAAACTATATGGGTACTGATTCCAGCTCTATCACCACAAATGAGACTTTTACCAAAATGCTTAGTTCATTTGGTTATGATCTCCCTCTTTTTACCATGAGGGAGGTATAATATACTTCTGTGTTTTTATCTGCTCAGTACTACCTTCTCTGGGGGATTTTCTAAATCCTATTCTTTTAAATTCTGGTGGTTTGGGACCTCATAAGACTCTTCTTTCCCTCCCTTTCTATTTCTCCTTTCTGGGAATTTTAATCTTTAGGAATTTATTCTGAGCAGGAAGGCAGCTGGAAAACACCATTTCATAGTAGTGTAGAATAAGGTGACGGCCTCTGCCTTGAAGGTCCCTGAAGCTGCCCTATCTCCTGCCCATCCTCCTGTTCCAAGGACCGGATGATTCCTCCTATGCTGTGATTTACACTTTCACCTCCCAAAACAGTAATGGTATTTTTTTTTTTTTTTTTTTTGCGGTACCGGGGATTGAACGCAGGGGCATTCTACCTCCGCGCTACACCCCCGGCCCTATTTTTATACTTTATTTTGAAACCGGGTCTCACGAAGTTGCGGAGGGCCTCACTAAGTAGAGAGAGAGAGACAGGGAGAGAGAGAGAGAGAGAGAGAGAGAGAGCTGAGGCTGGCCGCGAACCCGGATCCTCCGGTCTCCGCCTCCCAAAGTACTGGGATTACAAGCGTGCGCCACCACGCCCGGCC
>PVJS01030007.1:0-24385 GCA_004027185.1 Glis glis | reverse complement strand
GATTGAACCCAGGGGCGTTCTACCTCCGCGCTACACCCCCGGCCCTATTTTTATACTTTATTTTGAAACCGGGTCTCACGAAGTTGTGGAGGGCCTCACTAAGGAGAGAGAAAGAGAGAGACAGGGAGAGAGAGAGAGAGAGAGCGCTGAGGCTGGCCGCAAACCCGGATCCTCCGGTCTCCGCCTCCCAAAGTACTGGAATTACAAGCGTGCGCCACCACGCCCGGGTGTTGAATATTTTTGATAGATATCATGTTTGAGAAATATCTTAGCTGGTAATTTTGTGTATTTCACTTGAATATAGGCATATTAAAATTATGCATTATCATTTTATTCATTGATTTTAAAAATACTTCCTAAGTGCCTTGGGAAGGGCCTCACACCTATAGTTAGGAGAGAAAATGCAAAACAAAATGGGCAAAAACCTCTGCCCTCATAGCACTTGTTTTAGCAATTAAGAAATGAAACACACACACACACACACACACACACACACACGGAGTGAAATGAATAGCTGTCCAATGGTGAAAAATGCTGTGGGAGAAATACAGCAGGGAGGGAGGACGGGGTATGTTGAAGCATCTTTACTGAAGGGGTGATCAGGGGGCCTCACTGAAAAGGCGACATTTGTACAATGGCCTAAAGATGAGCCAGCTGGTCTTGCAGCTCCCTGGAAAGGAGAAAGCCAGGTGAGGAAAGAGCCATTGCAACAGGCCTGAAGCAGGAGCGTGCTTCGTAGGAGGTTGGTGTAGATATCGTAAGAACAGGGGGAGAAAAACAGAAAGGAGGGTCGGTGGGATGTGGTCATGTGTGTGTGCACGTAGGCCTTCTGAGTCACTGCAAGAACTTTGACTTCTAGTTTTGCTAAGATGACACTGAGTAAGATAGGAAGAATTTGATTTTTTTTTGTACTGGTGATTGAACCCAGGGGAATTCTACCTCTGAGCTACCCCCCCCATCTCTTTATTTATTAATTTATTTAATTTTTTGAAACAGGGTCTAACTAAGGTGCTGAGGGCTTCATTAAGTTGCTGAGGTGGGTCTTGAACCTATGATCCTCCTATTTCAGCCTCCCAAGTACTAGGATTACAGGCATGCACCACCATGTTCGACAAATTTAGGTATTTTTAAGAATTGAGTTAAAAATAGAATACCAGAAAGAAAGGTAAATGCACAGAGACCCACGATTGAGAGCATGTTCTTCTCGTGAACATAATGCAGAAGAGGGGTGGTATGGGATGAACCCGAGTCACAGCCATGGACACTCGAAGCGGTGACAATGTATTTGAAAGTCAGAACCAAGGGCATTATCATCCATATTGGATCGGAGAGTAGAAGAAAGAGAGGAAACAGAATGATGAGATGCTTTCTCACCTGAGTAACTAAAGGGAGAGAGAAGACTGAAGGGGAGGAAGTTTCTGGATACAGGCAGGAAGAGTAGCAGGAAGTCAGAAATTTAGTTTTGGAAATGCTAAGTTTAAGGCTGCTCTTGGACAGTAAAAGGAGATGTAGAGGAGGAGACCTGGGCCTAAAATTATGTGTATGTGAGAGTTTTAGATCAATGAATTGGGTCAATAGGCACATGGATAGACAAACAGATGAACAGAGACGGGCAGTTATCAATATGATGGCACAGGCTAAGATCATGAAGGCAGGGGGCTTAGATAGACGACATACCAGGAGCAAGGACTGGGTTCTCAGGGACTGCAGTCAGAAGTTGAGGAACAGCCCAGATGTGGGGGTGCATGTCTGCAATCCCAGTACTTGGGAGGCTGAAACAGGAGAATTGCAGGTTTGAGGGCAGCCTCAAGCAACTTAGCAAGATCCTCAGCAACTTAGAGAGACCCTGCTTCAAAACAAAACATAAAAAGGGCTAGGGAGTAGCTCAGTGGTAGAATGTACCCCAGTTCAATCCTTAGTGCAAAAGAAGATGATGAAGACAAGACGAAGGAGGAGGAGAATGACGAGGAGGAGGAGGAGGAGGAGGAAGAGGAGGAGGAGGAGGAGGAGGAGGAGGAGCGGTAGTAGAAGGGGAAGAGGAAGGAAGAGAAGGAGGAGGAGGAGGAGAAGGAAAAGGCGATGATGAAGAAGTTATTGAGGAACCAGCCACACACCAAGGTGGAATTCTAACACATGTATATTAAAAATGTCTAAACAAAGACATTCTGTTTCCTTAGCCCTGAGGAGCTAAAGGATCTGCAGAATGTTGCTATGAGAACAGAAGGAAGACAGAGCCTAGAACTGGGCACCGTTCCTTGCCGCACCCTTTGAGCATCATGAGTCTGCAGAAGGCTCTTGTCATCTTGGTGGTCAAACCCCTTTAGCTCATTCCAGGAAGAAGTACAACAGAGCACTGGAGAGAGATCAACCACTCAAATACATGATGAGGAGCTAGAGCCAGCTCAGTCACCAAAGCATTCACAGGCATCCAACTGATTGAGAGCCAGCCCTGTGTGTCACTGTCCCAGGTGCTGAACTCAGAATACTCATTGAATTCAGAGCCCATTGCTCATCCTGCAGATGCAAAAAATATCTCTAAGTATACATTATAATCATATACCATCCCCTAAAATGATAGCAAAACTATTTTGATCACTTAGTATATGCCAAGTACTATTTAGAGATTGCATTTCAAAAAGATGAGTGCAATATAATACCTTCCATAGGCCCTCCTGCAATGTGACCTTGACATTCTTGGTGGAGTCTAATTCCCCTTTTCTTGAGATCTACACTGAATGTAGTGAACAATTGTAACTAAAATAACAAGAAGAAATGACTGTATGGAATCTGGGGACAGGTCAGAAAATCCATGCCTCTCCCACCTGCATCTCTTTGAAGATTTGCTTTCCACATAACCCCGCTTAAGGACACTCTTAGTGACCTCTTAGGACACTCCCTCTTAGAACCCAGTTGCCACAAGCCACATGGAAAAGACATGCATAGGACCTCCACTGGACAACCACAGGACATTTGTTCTTCAAGTCATTACCAGTTAGGTATGTGAGTTAATCCTCTACAGGATTTCACTCCTAGCATTTGAGACATCCCCTTCTTTTTATTTATTAATTTATTGGCACATTGTAATTATACATCTTGATGAGTTTCAGGGTAGTAGAAGTATGCATGCACATATCGGTCAAGACATCCCCTTCTATTTGAGTCTTCTAAGCTGAGGTTATAGACATTCCCAATTCCTAAACCATAGCATCTATGAGCATAAAAAAATAGTTTCCATTTTATGCCACTAAACTTGAGAGGTGGTTTGTTAAGTAGCAATGGATGACTGCATAGATAGGCTAACAGTCTTGTCACATTATCTCACTTAATCTTCAAAAGAGACCTATAAGCTCTGCCTTATTTCTGTGTTTTACAATGGAAACCCAGCCTTAAGAATGGTTACTGCAGCTTATCCATGGTAGAGTCACAATTCAAACACAGTGGTAGATCCAGAAATTAGAAAGAAGGTATTTTGACATATCCTATGAGCCAAAAAAAAACCAGCTAGGCACTGAGGAAATATGAAATAAAATTTATGAACTCGTGTCTTTGAGATTTCTGTAAAAAAATAAGAAGTTGAGATGCATATGTGACAATTGCTCTCATCTTGAAATCTTTATTTCAACAACCTAGAAAACTGTGCAACCTCTGAACTATACTCCCCGCCCACAACGCACTAAGGATATTAACTAGCATCGACAGAGAACTCATGCATGCGTGTGTGTGTGCATGCATGTGTGTGTATGTGTGTGTGCACGCACACACTTCTTTAGTGCATTAGTATGGAACCAAAATGAGATTAGGGTCAACTCCACTTTCCACCTTAAAAGTGTAAATTAAATGACTGTATTTGTTATAATGTGCCATTGAAATGAGGACTCCAATTTCATAAAATACAAGCATGTTTATCTTAAACATTTTTCAGTCACAAAGCTAACCTTCTCACGAGGGTATTCATTAATCCACATCTCTCCAAGAAACTGTATCTTTATTCAGCGTGAGCATTTGGTTCTTGAAGATTAAGTCTCATTGGCTTGGGTTTTAGCATTGCTGCAATATTTGAAAATAAGCAGAAGGTTTGTAAACAGGGGGTTTAAAAAAATTAAAATCTAAACTCCTAGCTGATGAGGGAGTGCCAGGCAGCATATGGCAGGATCAATGTTGAGTCTAGTTTTATTTGCTCCACTTTATAGATGCAGCTAACAGGGAGGTGGAGGAGTTTTATAAGCAAAAGTTAATTTGCAAAATGATTAGGATAATGGTTATCTATCTAATCTCCCCATCTTTTCAGATTATTTCTTTCTACCCACACATCAAGAAATAGAAAGATGAACCATTTAATGATGTTCAGATTAGCAATATTAGTAAACTAATGAATTCATGATCACTCTTAACGATTAAATGTGATTCATCTCCAAATTAGCCAGAAAATGTTGACCTTTGGACCATAATTTAGAGTACATTCTTTGCTCCATGTTTTTTTTAATTTTTCATACTGCTGTGTTAGCATGGAATGTTCTGGCTTTCATTCACGAGCCATTTTATTGGAGTCACAACCAAATAAGATACAGTTCCTCCCTCAAACTACTTACAAGTAAACAAAATATGCCAGGCAGGAAAATAGGTATAGGCACTATGAAAAGACATAGTTTCCTTAAAACCACATAAGAAAATAATGGGCCATAAGTGCTAGAGCAAGTACTAGATGTTACCTTGGGAGGTGTTGGGAAGCACTTCATAACGAAGGGGTTATTGAGTGGAGTCTAGAAAGAAATGTGAGGCAGGTATGGAAACATGAAACAGCCCAGCCAGCTTCCATTGAAGAAAATGTGTACTCTATGTGATATATATATAACATCACACATGATGTACACATTATGTATGTAAAAAATATATATATATATATGAATATATATAATAAATGGATGTGTGTGTTTATGTACATATATACATATTCATCTATAGATAAATTTATGTATTTTGCATTCTTTAGAGCAAGGTAGCTATTTTCACCAGCCTATGAATGTTATTACAAATCCCTTCCTTAGCTCTCCATTTCTGACTTGATCTACAGTTTTTTGTTTTGTTTTGTTTTAGTTTTTTGTTTTTTGGTACTGGGCATTGAACCCGGGGACATTCTACCACTGTGCTACACCCCAGCCCTATTTTATCTTTTATTTTTTATTTTGAAATAGGGTCTCACTAAGCAGCTGAAGGCTTCACTAAGTAGCTGAGGCTGTCCTCAAAGCTGCGATCCTGCAGTCTCAACCTCCCCACTGATTACAGGCATGTGCCACCACACCCAGCTTGGTTTTATTTTAATATTTACTCAGTGTGCACTCACATTTGATAGCAAGATAATATCCAGAAAATAGCTGAAATTTAAAATTTTCCCTAGTCATTTACATATAAATCTACAAATATATTTTAAGTTACCCTGCCATTGTTTAGAATATAGTTCAGTGTAATAACTTCAAATGCACTGGTGCCACCTGGTGGTTGTTTCCTATATGACAAGCTGCTGATTGATTACGTTTTCATTTTGTTGTAGGAATCTTTAAAAATAGTATACTAAAATATCTGCTCAACAACTATTTATTAAGCATTATATTGAGGCCAGAAATAGATTTGGTTACTAATTTCACCAAAAATAATGAGTGGACATTTTTTAAGGGCCTTAATCATTTATAAAACTGCACGTGTTTTGGAGAGGGCTGGGACAAATATAAGCATAACACATGATTACAAAACCCTTAATAAAAGTGTAAACTGTGTCTATATCTTTACCAACTTTTGTGTAAGGCTGAAATAAGAGAATCTCATTTTTTTGGTCAGCTGAATGATACCTGTTTGGGAAAGTTACCAAGGAATATCCTAAAGAAAGGATGATTACAATAAATTATTTTTCTTGCTCGATCATAAACTAGGCATGAATGAATGAGTGTTCGGAAGTCCTGCACCAACAATGGCTCACTGCTCCTATGAGGTGGAGAATTTGTTTGCATCAGACCTCAGAGTTCTGGGGGACACAGAAGTGGCCCCTCGGAGGGCACACCCCACTGCTCATCCAGCTCTTAGCAACAGCCCCCTCTTTCTGCTTTGCTTCATGGTGTGTTTTTACGAAGCGATATCACTGTAAAGAAAACAGTTTCATTAAACTGGAGAATATTAGTAATGAATGAAGAGGAAATGGCCCCTAGGAACATGCTTATTAAATGGGAGCTCTGACAAGGGTACCCGTAAACAGCTCTGTGGAACAGACAACAAATCTCTGTTGAGTAAACTATGACCCTGCCCAAACTAAAACAATTCATGAAACAAACAAACAAACAAACAATATATATATATATATATATATATATATATATATATATTGCTTTGGATCTTTGGGATCACTTGACATTGATCTGACTCGATTTTGTTAAAGCAAAACTATATTAATTGATTATATTTCAGGAGGAATCAAAACAATTTTAATTAAAAAAACCACTTCTTGGGAACTCATCACTCTCATGAGGATGCTAAGCATGGTATTGACTTCCTCTTCCTTCAACTATCAAGAGCTTAAGAAGCTAAATACGTAGCTGGTTATTTTGAGATCTGTAAGAAGAACTTTTTCCAATGTTTGATCAAATTATCTAATTTACATTTTAGGGGAAAATGGAGCGTGCTGATGACATTTAGTAAGTAATAGTTTGAAGAGCGGAACTCAATGTCCTTGGGACCCCCTTTCCCACCTCCGCTTTATCTTTTTCTGTCTTGCTGAAGAATCTTGAAAACAGCTGCAATCCAGATTCTAGCCCACAGGAGGGACACAGCAGGCTTTGCTGTCAGCTGAGGAATTCTTCATCCACTTCAGGCCTCTACTTGATGGTGGCTCCTATCTGCTTACCACTGTTTACACACGTGTTCTCAGTGGTGCCCCTTTTCACATGTGGGAAGACACACTCGCCAAAGGCTCCTACACATTTTCAGACGATACCCCAGAGGCTTAGAGCATATAGATGTGTTTTGAAAAAGAGACAAGAGAAATACTTCTTCATATGCCTGACAAGGATCTGCTAAGAATCTGTAATTATAAGCACATGCTTGTAATCCCAGTACTTGGGAGACTGAGACAGGAGGATCACAGGTTCGAGGACAGCCTCAGCAATTTAGCAAGGTCCTCCACAACATAGGGAGACCCTGTTTCAAAATTTAAAAAAAGTAAAATAGGGCTGGGGGTATAGCTCTAAGGTAGAATGCCCCTGGTTCAATTCCCAATGCCACAAAAAATAAAAATAAACAGAATCTGTAATTATATCTAATTGGGAGACAAAGAGAATCACAATTTAACTTATGGGACTGTAAAAATATATAGAAGTTGGTCATAGAAAGCCAAATTAAAAAAATAATGGGGGAAATTAAAGAAGGCCATAAAGAGAAGGGGAAAATGTCTCCGTTTTGAAGGCGATCACTTCTCTGTAGTAGTGCAGCAAAAATGGAATGGAAGAACTTTCTAGTCAATGGGAAGAGAACAGCACAATCTCCAGCGTATGGAGGAGAACGAGGAAGAGTGAGCTGCAGTCCCACAGCTCTGAGACCACACACTTTTGAGAAAGTAGGATTGGAGACAGGAGAAATGGTGCATAGGAGAAGAGAGGATAGGAAACAGGGCTGCAAGGGCAGGTTCTGAATCCGCTATGGAACTGGAACAATTTTATAGTCCTCTGACTTTACAGTCCTTCTGGGGAATCTCAGCTACCTCAGACCATCAGCTACAACCGCTATGTGAGTGACTATCAAACACTCTCCTCCGGTCTGACCCTCCTTGATGTTCACACTACATGTTCAACCTCCGGCTCCTCATCTTTTACACAGTGTTACCCTAACCTCAGACTTCGAAGGCCTGTGATCGACTCCTCATCTTTTCCTCCAAACTAAATTTGGTTCTTCCGTAACTATTTAAATATCAAAGTCACTTTGACTATTTTCTTTCTTTCAGATTCCCCTGCCACCATAAAAATCAATCAGTTACTAGTCCCTAATTTTCCTGAATAATATTTCTTTTATAAATTTTTCTTGTAGATCCCAACTGTTACAATCCAGACACCTCATGCCCAGACTACTATTCATCCCCTCCAGTTGGTTTCCCAGCCCATTTTCTGCTCTTGTCCATCATCCCTGCACCTAGACATTGCACAAATCTAACAAATCACATTGGTTGCTTTGGTTTAGCACATACAAAAAAAAAAAATTCTAGTGACAGAAACAAAAGAAAAATCTGCTTACATTGGCATTCAAGGCTTCCAAAATATGCCACCAAATGAAATATTTAATTCCATCTAATAACATCCTCAACTTTCAGTGATATCCCACTGTTAAAAATAATTGTGGCACTAATCAAATAGTGAGCACTTTGTATAACCTGACATTCAGAGCAGTGTTTTGTATGAATCTTCCCACTGACTACACTTTGTCCAAGGCCCTTTTATTTCCTGTTTTGCTGAGGAAGAAAGAGAGCTTTAGAGATTAAACAAGTAAGTCACATTTTTATAGGTAGTAAATGATGAGGGGGGATTTGGAATTATTTCTGATTTTTTTAAAGAATAATGATCATATTTATTATTTTATTAGAGATAATCACCTGTGGCTTAAAGCAAACCCCATGTTGTGATAGGAAAATATTTTAGAAGATGAGATTCCAATTCATTCATCAAACAAATATTTATCAATCATCAAAAACAATGACAAATAAAAGAAATGGGCTCTCTGCTCACCTACAGGTTACAATTTCTGGCTAACATTTAACATTTTACAAATTCATAATACATTTATGATTCTTAATGTCATGCTATGCTTTGGTTTTGAATTTCTCTCTCTCTCTCTCTCTCTCTCTCTCTCTCTCTTACTGTCTCTCTCTCCATATCATAATACTCCCTAAAACCCACATTATTGTGTCAGCTAGAATGCCTCCATTTTCTTTCCCCTCATAATTCAGCCCATCTGTCAAATCCTACTCAGAGCCTACTTTCTCCATGAACACTTCCCTACCAACTTAAGTCAAAGTCACCTCTCCCTCCCACCAAGCCAGTGGTTTCCAACTTTGGCTGCTCATCGGAATCACCTGTGGAGACGGGATATAATTGGTCTGGGAGCCACCTGGGCATCAAGATTTTTAAATCTCTCAAGGTGATTCTAATGTGCGGCCAGGGTTGAAAAACACTGCTCCAACATCTTAAGCCATTTTGTTGTTGTTGTTGTTAGACTCTACAGCTAGTTTCACAATTAAAATCACAGGCTTGCATGATTTAGGGATGGATTTGGAAATATTTTATCTCTAGTGAGGATATGATTATTGATCTTCAAACACTTTTTGGCAAAATATTTCATTTGAAATCTTTTGGAGACACACTAATAAATGGAAAAAAAAAGAAGCTGAGTTTTATTTGTGGAAAGAGTAGTGAAAAATCAATCCCACTAACTTGCTTCTTTCCCCCATTACATCCCTGATGATCAGGGAGCTACAAGAAAGTTCTATGGCATTAAAATCAAAGCCTAAATAGACCAAGTTATCCAGGTCCCTTCTGTCTCAAATCATCTGACATTCTGTGGGGTCATGGATAAATTCAAGATGGATAGTCTACATGTTAGCTCTATTATTGTACTATGTCTTTCCCAACAATGCATTATTTAGCAAATAGAGTTTCTATTTCTTAAGAAATCATGTGCTGCTAGTGTTTTCAAATGGCCTCGAAATGGCATCATGTACCAGGCAGCTGGCATTAATATTTCAAACTCAGAACCACCTCTGAGGACAAATACTAGCACATCCCTTTTGCCAGTGAAGAAATTGAGGGTGGAGGGGTTAAGAGACTCATCTCAAGTTGTGGTACAATTTAGTGGCACACTCCCAACTCTTAATCCAGTTCACTCTATTTCATATAAATCTTTTATAAGCCTTTCCTTTACCTGCCATCGCAAGCTTAAAAACATTCCACTAATGAGTGGCACAGAGCCGTATCTAAGCTACTCGGAACCAAAGTTCAGCCAGAATTGAGTCCAATAGAGAGCTCACAACCCATTTCCAGACATCAGCAAGTGAAAATAAACACACAATGGAATTTTGCATTCACATAACATAAAGGGTCCTGGAGACATTTTATTTTAGTGACAAATACAAAATAAAATTCTTTGTAACAAAGTGACCTAAGAAGCATGGGTTCCAACTATCGTGGCAAGATTAAAGAATCAATAAACCAATGAACGCAGCCTGTTATTTCAAGACATATCAAATATTAACAAAAGGAAGTAAAATTTAAAAAAAAGATATTCTGATGTGGGTGACTCTGTTTTCTGAGAAAACTCAGTGAACCACAAATCTGTTTTACTCCCAGTTTAGTTTTCTTCCCTTTCCTCAAAAGATCATTTCCCTTACCACATGAGGCTCGGTTCAGAGGTCTGCCATATTAAACTGTCACAAGAATACAGAGGGATAAAAGATACTCCAGAAAGAGGGGAACTCGGGTGAATAATCCATCAGAGAGGTGCTATCGTGGAGTCAAGGTAATAACACACGCAGGGGAACACACATCCATCTACAGGCGGGCTCCCTTCCCCTTAATATATCTTATTATTTGTACCAGCCATCTTCAAAATTTGAAAGGCACATCCTTTCCTAGAAATTAAAGAGCAAATTCTCTTTTTTTAACAGACAGATAAGAACAGAACTGAATAACTTAAGTCTTATTTGAAAGTCTTTACTTTGATATCAAACTTCTTATTTTTCAATGAAAGACATATCTGCCCTCGATGCTTAAATCGCTCTAAGAAAAGAAGTGTGAGGATTAGAAAGTTGGCTGGGTACATTCAAAGTCATACATATTTATAATATTTCTTCAATTTTAACACTTGGCTAATAATTTTACATTTATTATGTGTTTAGGAGACACCACTTTCACTCATTTTAAGACACTACTTTCACTCATTTTAAGCAGGAACTTTATTAATTATAATTGACATGAAATGTAACTAAAAGATTGTTGGGCTGGCTGGTATTTAATTAATTTAGGGGAAATATATGTAAGAGTATGATTTGGACATAATATGTTGAATGTCTAACCACCCTCAGCTCTCTTCTGAGGGAGTTGGCACCAGGAATTTCTTAGGCACAGGGTGTCGGTCTTAGCCACAGGTGTTTGGAGCAGGAATAGATATTGGATTCTAAGGCAGCCATTTATAGGTGACTATCACAGAGTGTGGTGGCTCATGCCTGTAATCCCAGTACTTGGGAGGCTGAGACAGGAGGATCGCAGGTTTGAGGCCATGCTCAGCAACTTAGAGAGACCCTCAGCAACTTAGTGAGATCCTGTTTCAAATTTAAAAAATAAGATAGGGCTGGAGGTGTTATCTCAGAGGTAGAATGTGCCTGGATTCCATTTCTTCTTTCAAGAAAGGGAAGAAAGGAAGAGAGAAAGAGAGAAAGGAAAGGAAAAAGAAATGCCCTCATTCTGGACTGTGAATGTGAAACCTGCAAAGATTAAGGCTGTTAGCAGCAGCAGAAGTTAAAACAGTTGAGAGAGAGGTAGGTAGAGACATAAAATCGCAAAGCTGGAGAGGAGAGAGTGCTGGGCCCGTTCTTCTGGAGGGAGCAGGAGATAACCAGGTTATTGGTGCAGCGATGGATGGGGACAGAGCTCCACTTCCCCAAGGCCTGATTACAGAATAACAGTTTCACTCTCCTCATGGGACCTGGACACACAGCTTCACAGGCTATTTTCTGATCTTCCTTAATCAAATCTCCCAGTGCTGACTGTAACTGAATACCTCTGTTTCTTGCAGCCTCAGAAACAAGAACAAGGCCATGGGTATTAAATATCTTTAATTGGCCATGATCAATAGGGTTAAATACCACTGGTTTCACCACTAGTTGCTCTATTTAGTAACAACATGAATATTTTCAGACTGTCTACTACATTTCCAGATAGTTAATCTGCAACATCAAGTAATCCTGACTTGAATTATAGGTGTTCAGGGGGGAGCATAGCACAGGGAGAAAAGGATGGATCCTGAAGCATTTGTTCAAAACACAGCTCTAAACCAGGCATGGTGGCACACACTTGTAATCCCAGTACTTGGGAGGCTGAGACAGGAGGATGGCAGGTTTGAGGCCAACCTCAATAACTTAGTGAGACCTTGTTTCAACATTTTTTTAAATAATAGAGGGTGGGGGCTGGGGGTGTAGCTCAGAGGTAGAATGTCCCTGGATTCAATCCCCAGTACCAAATAACAAAAACAAAAAACAACTCTGCTATCCATAGCTCTGTGATCTTAGGTATGTTTTTTTAGACATCTCTGGATTTCAATATCCTCATCTATGAAATAGAGATAGTAACTGTATCTACCTTACAGGGTTTTTGTGAAAATTAAATGACTTTCGTATGTAAAGCATTTAGAATGTCAGCTGAAAATAAGCATGGTGTTAGAGTCAGTTTTTATTCTTACTACTATTTAAAGAGGAAACTAGCGACTAGAAGATTGTGTCCCAATTCTAAGACAGCATTATCTACTTCAACAAGGGCAATTCATCTTAGTGGGAACTGGTGGTGTGTCTCCCCCCCAATGTGGTCTCATTAGGATTATTACACTGAAATATGAAGACACAAATAAAAGCAACTCTCAAAAGGTGCCAATTAGGCACATCATTTCATTACAAGTAATTTTGGATACAAGATTTGGCAAGGAAAATATGCCCAGGCAAAAGACTCTAAAACCCTTCTATCACACAGACAAGCACCCTGAGCGATTCATAAAAATTCCAGACCCCAGGGTATTCACAAGGGCTATTCATCAAATAATTTAAGCAGCTGATAAAGAGTTGACCGAAACAGAAATGATTGAATTTCTCTCTAAGGAGCCAGAGTGAGTCCCTGGCAAAAACAAGAAGCTATTATGTCATGTCCAATTTATTTGGTCTAGTGATTCAAAGAGCACTGTTCCATCCATTATCATCATTTCCCTTTCTAAAGTCCTTATATTCATTAGGAAATGTCCTTCGCTACCCTATAGATTTCATGTGTTCATTATCTACATTAGATTGAATAAACTGGACATGGCCTAGCACAGTGATAAAGTGATATTAGCAAACAGATGCTGGACTTTAGTGCCTTAAAGTGGCTTCCAGAGATGCGCTCCATGGCCCCGGCCCCCTCCCCACCTGCGGCTGTCGGTGTGGCGCTCAATGCCTTCCTCTCTTCCCTGCACTCAGGGCTGGGTGGTTTTTATAAGCAAGAGGATTAATCGGCCCAGGAACAGATGCTCTTTTACAGTAAGTACTATTGCAATATCCAATTGTGCTTTATGTGCGGTTGGTAGCAATCACTCCCCAAAGAGGCATTTCTTAAATACTTCTCTATTTTAAGATCCACATTTTGGTAATTTTATTAAGTTAGAAATTAAACACTTGCTGGCTAAAGTGCATCACTGACTGTGAACAAACTGTGCTCAGAGACCCTTTTAAAGTAGATATATATATGCTTTACTAAGTATATATATATATATCCTCTGGATTATATATATATATATCCTCTGGATTGTTCAACGCTATCTTTCCCCAACTAAATACCAAGTAAAATTGGTGAATACTTGGGACACAAGAGACGAGAAATCCAAAGCATAGCCAAAGGAATTTGAGGCATCGGTAAAAGAGTTAAAGAACTCTATTGTCACATTTTTGGCCCTTAAAACTGTTTGTAGAACGTATCAGTAAATTTTTCATGATAAAAAAGATACTGGGTTTTTCTCTACCCTCTTCTAACAGGGAATATATTCTAAGGGAGTTTTCTGTATGTTTGGGGGAGGGAGAAGCATGAAATCTAGAAATTATATTAAATTTGAGTTGTTTCAACCCTGGCTTAACTGTAAAATAATATATGTGCCCATCAAGAGTGATGGGAAGACATTAATAAAATTACTTATGTTTAATTCATTCATTATTAATATTGGTATGATCACTCTTTGATAGTCATTTTAGTAAAAGCAAACCAGGAAGGAAATTTAAAAAATGCAAAGTACAAGAAGATTGAAATTATACAAAGGGTCTTAATTTTATTCTTTTTTTTAATGTGCTTGGACTTTACTGCAAGTCATCACAATATTTTTCTCTTTAACCAAGTAACTTGTCATCCTAGTGACCCTTTATAAAGTTATTATGATCTATGTTTCCTTCCAAGAAAAATGTCCAAAATACTTAGGAAACTTTTTGTAAAACCTTTGATTGTTTCTAAATGTCAACAACTTTATATGTTAATAGATATATGCATGTGCGTAGATATGATATGTGTTATGGTTTGGCTATGGAATGTATGCCAGAAAAGCTCAAGTGCTGTCAACCCAGAAATATTCAGAGATGAAATAGTTGAATCAGAGCTCTAACCTCATCAGTGGATAAATCCATGGATGGATTTCAGCTGTAGTTCGATGGAATATTCTGTGTTAGTCTAGTAGGTTCATTTGGTTTATGGTGCTCTTTAGGTCTGAGGTATTGTCTAGAAGATTGATCTAGTGGAGTGAGAGGGGTGTTGAAGTGTCCCAGTATTATTGTGTTGGAATCTATGTGTGACTTAATGTCACAAGAGTTTGTTTTATGAAAGTGGTTGCACCTATGTTTGGGGTATAAATGTTGACTATCATTATATCCTCTTGTTGGATTGTTCCTCTTACCAGTAAAAAATGACCTACTTTGTCTCTTCTGATAAGTTTAGGCTTGAAGTCTATTTTGTCTGATATATCCTGCTTGTCTTCAAGTTCCATTAGCATAGATTACCTTGCTCCAGCCCTTCACCTTTTCTTATAAGGTGAGTATCTTTACTTATAAGGTACATTTCTTGCAGAAGCATATAGATGGATTATAAATTTTAATCCATTTTACTACTTTATGTCTTTTGCTTGGGGAGTTGAGGCCATTGATACTCAGTGCCATTATTGAGAGATAATTTTTAATTCCTAACATTTTGAGTTGTAACTTCTATTTGAGGTAGTGTTTGTTCTTCTTTGCTTAGCTGTTCATTGGATGAAAATCATTGTTTCTCTGGTTCTGGCATTTATTTATTATTTCTTCTTTGTAATTTAACTCTTTAAATATTTTCTCTAGTGCTTACTTTAGACAGGTAGGGTGTGGTTGGAGAAGGTAGGTCACTGGGGTGCAGCCTTGGAGACTATCAGTCCCTGATCCCTTTCTATTACTTTCTCTGCTTCCTGGCTCCAGGAGTTGAGCAGCTGTCCGTTGCCACGCCCTGCCACCATCATGTTTCTGTCTTGGAGCTGGCCAGCCATGGACTAAACCACTGAAACTTTGAGCCAAATAAACCTTTCTTCCTCTAAGTTGTTCATGTCAAGTATTTTAGTCACAGAAACAAAAAAAGGTTCATTAAAACAATATGTGTGTATGTTTTTCTCCTCTAATGTCTGCTTCAATAATACTTCCTGGAAAGAGGGACTCTCCTTAACTTTGAGGATGCTGAAGATTTACCTGATAGAAAAGTCTTAATAATTAAGATCCAACCCCAGGTATAAAAACAGAAAGAGCTATTTGTTTGTGGCTACACATAACTATCAACCCCACTACCTTTTTTTATTGTAGTCATCATGGCCCTTTGTGACTGGCATAATTTCAAAGAGGAAGCAGAGACCATGACTGAAAGAATGTTAAAACATTTTATTAGCCACAGGGTCTCCTCTGTGCCCTAGGAGTCAGGAAATACAGTTTTACTCAGAGAGCACAGCTTCCATAAAATCTTACGAGTCAAGGTGGCACACTGTGTTCTCCAGAATGTTCCCAGTTGAGAGCCCTGCACATTTCCCTGCACATTTGACAAAACAAAAGGAGTGGGAGGATTTGGCATCTTATCTAGGAAGCTTATTGCCTCTCTCAATGGCTCAAGATATAACACCATCAACATATTCATGCTCTCGCTCTTAGTCATGCTCAGAACATCCCAAATCCCCTTTGGAACTAAAGTCAGTTCCATTCAGAATATGAGGAAATTTAAGAATATTATTATGGATTCTTTGGAAATCAAAGAAAAGCCTTTGCAAAAATTTCTGGCTTTTTGCTACTATTACTCTTCAGAGATATTAAGTCTGACTGTAGACAGAAAATGAGGAAGCAGTTCAACAAGTCCAAAATTGCACCGACCATTTAATTATTCTTCAGTTATATTTGACATAAGATTGGCATTAGTCCTTTTCACCGTTGGTTCTCTGCTTTGCTAACTTTTTAAATATATCTTACAAGTTCTAAGGGAGCTTCAGGATAGTATTTAAGTCCATGACAATGATTTTAAAATATTGCCCACATTCTCAACTCCCCTTGTGATTTTTCTTAAGCTTTATCTGTTTCTCTTTATACAGTTAATAAATGGTTATTGAATGCCTACTAAATTCCAAGCACAGTGCCAGTATTGAAGATATGATAGTAAATAAGATAGATACAGACTCCTCGCCCTGAGAGAGCTTGCAATATTTCTGGAGACACAGACAAGCAAAGAGGCAATTCCAGGGTGATATGTGCTTTGATGAGGAGGAGCAGTTTGCTAAGGGACCACATAAAAAAGACATCTAGGCCAGATCACAGGGATTATGGGAGGATTTCTAGATAAAGTAACATCTAACCTGACTCTTCAGTGATGAGCCATTGGGCAGATGAAGGAGGATGGGTGGCATGAAGAAAAAGAACAAGATGGAGCAATGAGAGATGAAAGAAAATAGCTTTGCTATAAAATATGGGAGCATCCTGTCTACATCTAAAGGTTAATGGGAAGGATCCTGCAGAGGAAGAATATGAAGCTAGAGGAGAGAGTGGGTATAACTAATAGAACAAGTTCCTCATGAAGACATAGTACTGCTGAGGAAGGAGTTTTGTTGAGAAAGGACTCTTATTGCACTATAATAGAAGAAGAAAAATAAACATGAAAAGAGACAAATTTAAAGGTGCCACGGCAAAACTTTGGAAGAATGCTCCCATAATCATTTCAGTTTTTTAAATATGAACAAATACAGCAATCAGTATTTATTGACTATTTTATGTCCCAATCAGTGTAATTAGAGTTCATCTAATACTTAATTAGAATCCATCTAAACCTCTTGTGTCATTGATACTGATTTCTTTCCAGTTTGCAAATGAAAAAAAATCAACAACCTAGAAGATAGTTTGTCCAACATCACTCAACGAGAGTGGGTCAGAGTGAAAGATAAGAGTCCAGAGTGTCTATGCTGTGTTTCTTTACAGTTACCCCCAGGAAAGTAGACAAAGTCGTTCTCTGCTGTGAGAGTAAGGAGGAAGTGTAGACAGAGGTTTGAAGCGAGTAGAAGAGGATCCACTTTGCCACTGTTGACCCCCATTGTAACTACAAGGGCTGCCAGGTAGCACTGAGATGAGTAGACACAGCCTGTGTGACCAGCCGTTCAGAAATCTCAAGCTGCACTCAGCTGCTCAATCAAGTGTGCACGTGGAAAATGCTGGCAGTAGAATTGATCTAGGAGAAGAACATTTCCAGATAGGTGATGCTTTATTCAGCATGGGCTGCCATGCCAAAACACCAGCGTCTGGATGAGCCAGACAGCACACATTTACTTCTCATGGTGCTGGAGCCCAGAAGACTGAGATCAAGGGGACAGAGTGGTCGCTCTCTGGTGAGGACTCTCTCCTTAGGTCACAGACAGCCACCTTCTTGCTGTGTCCTCACATGGCTGGGAGGGAGACAGAGCAAGCTGTCTGGGTCTCTTTTTATCAGGATACTAGTTCCACTATGACCTTTATGACCCCTGCCCTCATGAACTCATCTAAACCTCATTACCTCCTGCAGGCCCCGTCTCTGAATGCCATCACAATGCGGGTTAAAGCTTCCATATAAGAACTTGGAGATGAAGAATGCAATTCAGACCAAAGCACATAGAAAAAATGAAAGATAATTGCATATGTGATTTAAAAAAAGGTGCATGAGCTGGACCATGAGAATCCTCTCTGAATGGGAAAGGAAGTGGAGACCAACAGGGCTGTTTGCAAAGGAGAAGGTGGTGATATAGCCATGGGAAAAGGAGAAACCATACACACTGGGAACTACTGAGCTCCAATAGGAGAGAGAGAAGAGAGGATGGCTAAATTGACTTTTAAATATTTAATATCTCCCAGGTTGATTTTCCATTGATATCAAAAAGTAAATAAAGGCATATTTTTCTACAGGGAAAAAAGAACAAGAGAGACAGGAGTAAGTTCTGCAAATGCAATTGAGGAGAGAAAAAACCTAAGGGTCAGAAAGAAGCTGGCAGCTTCAAAGAAGAATAAATGGCAAATGAGGTTTCCAAGAGAGCAGAAAAGATCAACAGAGGGAGCTCACGGAGATGGCCATGGCCAGCCCGGGAAAATGATGCCCCACGGCTAGCAAAAGGGAAATATAAATGATTAGTAGGAAAAAAATCCAATTCCTACTACTTGTAAGTATACTTACTGCATGGAAATAGCCAATCCCACTGGATAATACAGATTAACAATTCTAATAAAGAATTGAAAGGATTTTTTAAAGAAGAGGAGGTCAGAAGCTACAGACGAAAATGTGACCATTATGAGATATTTTAAATATTTTAAATAGTTAAGTAGTATATTAAATTACTAATTTATATATGTTAAATAGTATATTCTGTTAAGAGCAGTTTTTCTTATCCCATAATATTTCACCAAGATGGAACTCAGACAATATTATCTCTTGTCTTCTGCTTCAAAAATTATATTCTCCAAGGAAGTAGACTACCAGGGAAGGGAGAATATTCAGCCGCTTTAGTCACTACTAGACATTTTATTTATTTATTCATTCATTTTTTTGTTTATTTATTGCAGCACTGAGGATTGAAGCCATGGCCTCACACATGCTAGGCAAGGCCTCTGCCACTGAATCACATTCCCAAACCTTTTTATTGATTGATCAATTTTCTGTTTTCAAGAAAGGGTCTCACTACATTGTCCAGGTTGGCCTCAAATTTGCGATCCTCCTACCTCAGTTTCCTGAGTAGCTGGGATTACGGGTGTTCACCACAGCATCCAGCACTACTAGACCTTTTTAAACATCAAAATATAGTTTTTCCAGTAAGCTACATGTTTTAGATTAAATTGTGCTACATTAATTTTCAAGGAGTTTGAAAATAGAACTAAACACTAAAATCTAATGGGTAGGAGTTATATTGAAACATCCCACTAGATACTTTAATTTAGCAGCTCTCGAAATGAACTCCCCAAGACCACATCAGGGAGTAAGTTCAGATCCTATTTTTGTTTGTTTGTTTTGTTTTGTTGTGGTACTGGGGATTGAACCCAGGGGCATTCTACCTCCGAGCTATACCCCCAGCCTTTTTTATTTATTTATTTATCATTTTGAAACAGGGTCTCGCTAGGTCGTTGAGGCTGTCCTTGAACTTGTAATCCTCCTGTCTCAGCTTCCCAAGTACTGGGATTACAGGTGTGCACCTCCATGCCCGGCTTCATATCCTTTTGTGGTGTTAACATTTGCCCTGAATGTGCAAAACAACCACTGTTGGTGCTTAGACTGAACCAAAACTGTGGCCCCAAACTAGATAGTGGTCACTATTTTCTTTGTCCTTGACAAACAGCAAACATTATTAATGCTATTAAATCTGGACCCTTGAGAAAATGCCTTTTTAACATTCCATGTGACAAAATGGGAAATACACATATGACACTTCTTTTCATACCAAAACATGATGGTTGTCATGAGAAAAATAATGTGTGCAATTGCTTAAGTTGTGAACAGAGCTAGTTACTATTTTCACAAAACATAATTTTTAATGAATAAAACAACTGGCAAACAGATATGGTTAGGCAGACATGGGTATCTGGCAGATAACATTCTCAAAGAGGAACAAAGCGAGCCTGTCACTTAAGGAAAACAACTGACAGTATTTATTGCCAAAAACAAATTAAGCTTCAAGTGAAAGCTTCCATTAGCTTGACAGTTTTCCAATACTTAAGGACTTTTCTTATGAATTTGTTAGAGAAATTAATGAATGAATTTTCTTGGTATTGTGTAATGAAATTCATCAACATTTGGAAAATTCACATAACTCAGCATCACAATATTTTCTAAATGTTGTTCATCCTATTGCAAAATCATGCAAGTGTAGATTCACATTATAGGCCAGTAGATTCTAATGTACTCAAAAGTTTTTTTGATATAATTTTGGATGCCACATTACAATTAACCTTTAAGAAATTACTACTCATCAAATTTGGTTGTAGTATCAAAGAAGATGATTCACTTCTTTTTTTTTTTTTTTTTTTGTGGTACTGGGGATTGAACCCAGGGGCATTCTACCTCCAAGCTACTCCCCAGCCCTATTTTTATTCTTTATTTTGAAACAGGGTCTCACTAAGTTGCGGAGGGCCTCACTAAGTAGCTGAGGCCCTCACTAAGTAGCTGAGGCTGGCCACGAACCTGGATCCTTCTGTCTCAGCCTCCCAAGTACTGGGATTACAAGCATGCACTACCATGCCCGGCTGATGATTCACTTCTAAAGGCTACTAAAATACTTCACTCTTTTAAACTACATATATGATATGTGATACAAGGCTGAATTTTCTTCATTTATTCCAACCAGAGCAACATATCACAAAAAATTGATGTGCAAAAGCAGATATGCCCCACAATCCTCTATCAGGACAGATATTAAGGAGATTTGCAAAAATATAAACACTACCACTCTTTTCACTAAAATTTTATCTGAAAAATACAGCTATTTCATTAAAATTTATTATTTCTATAACATATAATGTGATTACTATTGGTTTTTACAGAAATTAATATAATTTTTTTTAATTTTTATTTTAATTTCCACTGTTAATCTATATATAACCAAGAGTTCTTTGGTGTCTTTGATAATCTTTCAAGATTAAAAAAGGGTCCTAAACCCAAAAGTTGTGAGAACTCCTGCTTTTGTTAAGAAAAATTCGATCACTAATTATGATTTCGATCATATCCACAAATTATTGAGCATTAAACATTATGTTGTGCTTATTTCACAAATTATACTAGTCAAAAAATTTCAGGGCTCAGGTTTTATTTCAAAAGGTTTGAAACATACACTATGGTAATAAAAATTATAAATCTATTCTCCCTTCTCCTTTCCCACTACCTCCATCAATACTCTGTAAATCAATTCTCCTGGGAACAGGCCTACAGGACTTATCCAGTGGCACCAATATTGTACTGGCAGTCCATATACACCAATTTTGATTCTCACTCCCCAAATAGGAAAACCTATTTTTTATACTTCCCCTTCTCAGAGAGAGTTTTATTGTCTTCCCAAAACACAGTCTAAAAGGCTCAGATGATAGTTTATTTTTCTTCTTTCTTTGGGAATCTTAATCCTCTAGAAACCTGCCCACATATCCTGATGTTCCCTCAGTTTGCCCCAGACAGCCCAAGAGAAGCCTGCCAATAAGACATCTGCAATGAAAATCTTACTTTAATCTATATATTAAAGTTTATATACTGGTCAATTTCTTGACAATGATCCTGAATTCATACAAACATGTATTTGTTTAATAAAAATAGAGATGATTGTCTCGGTCAACATTCTCACTGCTGTAATCCAAGACAACTGACCAAAGAACTTAGAGGAAGGAAGATTTATTTGCTCACAATCTTTGGAGATTTCAGGGTTCAGCCCGGTCTGCAGATCTCAGGGTATGGCAGCGGGAAGCAGAGAGAGGGAAAGAGCAAAGCTTTTCTTTCACATCATGGAGGCTGGGAGCAAGAGAGCCAGCAAGCAAGGGAATTCAAAGAAAAAGTACAGTCCCCAAGGCCACAATCCCAGGGACCCACCTTCTCCAGCCATACCCCACCTGCCTAGGTTACTGCCCAGTAAATCCATTACAGTGAATTTATCTACTGATGAGATTACAACCCTCATGACTTAATTACATCAACTCTGAACATTAATACATGAGCTCTTCAGGGGACATTCTATATCTAACCATAACAGTAGTGTTTGTTAGATATACTTTTAAAAGGCATCTAAGCAAATATGTTTACAAGTAAAGATGTTTCAGATAAGAAAATATGGAGGTACAAATGTGGGGGTGGGGGTGAATATTAGCACCTGAGAGTGAAGTAACGTCTGAGCTGTCACACCCTGAGAAGTGGGCTAAGGCACTTCATAGCCTGTAATAATTCATTCTCTGTCCCTGGGTATAGAGAAGTTTTATTGAGACCACATAGAATATTTAAGAACAATCACTTGAACCCTCATTACAGACTCTGTAGCAATCCTGCCTGTCTCTTCTGGTAAATTCCTGAACATTCTGGAGGGTGGGGTAAGAGGGTAGGGATAAAGAGATATTATTTTCTAAGTCAGTCCACTTTACAGCTTGGCTCTCTGCTGTTGCCTGGCTTGTCCAGCTGTGGTTCTCATTAATCTAGCTTGGATGTCTCTCTAAGCTAGATCTCTTTGACCTTTAACTCCACCTTCTCTCTTAAAATAATAGAATATTAATTTTTATCTAGGAAAATTACAGTCAGCTAAAAGTCTATGCTTTCCAGACTTCTTGTCTCTAAGTACTGGTCAGTGAGTCCTGTATAAGGTTCTATGTAGATGGAAGTTTTCTGTGGAACTTCCAGAAAGGCTCAGGTGCTCTTCTTCCTACACATCTTTAGGAATATATCCTAGGGAATACAGATGTGATGCTCTTCTGTAGTGACCGTGTGGGGGACCACCAGGATGAGCGTTGTTCTCTGGGGGTGGCAGAGTAGAGATCTGGAAGGAGCATGAGCCCCTGATGACCTTGGAGCCACCATGCCAGCCATGGAGAACCGTCCCCTAGAATTCTTTATATGAGAAATAAATGAACTCCCCAACATAATTGAGCCCTGTTCTTTCAAGTCTTCTGCCACACAAAGCCATGCCCAGTTGTAAGCACACCATCTTTTTTAAATCCCCCAACATATAAGTAATACAGGCAATTCTGTTGTTGTTGTTTTGGAACTGGGGGGTTGAACTCAGGGGTGTTCTACCTCTGAGCTATCCCCCCAGGCCTTTTTATTTTTTATTTTGAAACAGGGTCTCACTAAATTGGCTGAGGCTGACTTCAAACCTGCGATCCTCCTGTCTCAGCCTCCCAAGTACTGGGATTACAGGAATGTGCCACCATGCCTGGCTAATACAAGGCTGTTTTAAACAAAAGACTTTCAATGGAAACTTGGTGTGAAGAGATGGGACAGTGTGGAATGAAGAGGACATACTGCAAATTCAGCGGAAGTCATTGCTATTTCTAGATCTTGTTATCACTTCTTTGACACAGAAATGCATGCCATTGTCCACAGCTACCGCAAGCCCCTCCTTCCATCATGCTTTTAGACTCTCCTCCCCTCTCATTTAAATTTTCTCTTAAATTCAATCTTCTTGCTTGTTCGTTTTAATTCCAAATACCTGTGCATTTGTCAAATAGTTTATGTCTCTCTGTCCACCCAGGCTGCCCCAGAGCCTCTCATTTCTTCAGCCCAGGCGTCCTCAGAGCCCCTCAGCACTTTCATCAACAAAAGACCCACTTTCCCCAGAGATCAACTAAGCAACTCCATTAGAAAGAAGCAGCAGCCAGAGACAGGTTCTTAATAGTATTTTTCTACTCTATCGTTACTTAATTAAGAAGCAGCAAAAATACAACTGTGAAAATTTAATGAAATTAGAAACCGCCCCACAGATTTTAGCAGAGTTCCTGTGTATTATAAAAAAAATTTTGTTTTAAAGCTAGATAAAAAGTCACGAGCCCAGATTCTGCCAGTGCTCCTGACTAATGCAGAGGGCGACTCTTCCAACACAGAGCTGCACTTCAGCGGGCAGTCTGTCATCCGCCCAGCTTCCAGCCCCTTGGCTCTTGTCGAGGCATGCAGACACCGCCACCCCAAGCCTGAGCATGCTCACTGCATCTGCCACGCCATTCATCTCTGAAACGCTGTGGATCCACTTCTCTCTCAAATGCAGGGTATAATATTTGCAGTTTTACTCTTTCACTACCTCATAGCTTCCAATTCATACACATCCTCTGAGAACATTGTTGTATAATTCACAGGCCTCCCATCAGCCCCAATTACTATAATTATCCTTCAGTTTTCACCCGGATGATTGAGTCAAGACCCCCGCTTCACAGCGTCCTTACCTCTGTATCTCCATTATATTTTAACTCCCTCCACCTCTGATATTATACTATTTCTTAAATCTGTTTGTGTGTGTGTGTGTGTGTGTGTGTGTGTGTGTGTGTCTGTGTGTGTGGAACTGGGGATTGAGCCCAGGGGAATTCTGCCTCCAAGCTACACCCCTAGCCCTTTTTATTTTTTGTTTTGAAACA
>PVJS01030006.1:0-24385 GCA_004027185.1 Glis glis | reverse complement strand
TTTTATACTTTATTTTGAAACCGGGTCTCACGAAGTTGTGGAGGGCCTCACTAGGTAGAGAGAGAGAGAGAGAGAGAGAGAGAGAGAGAGAGAGAGGCAGGGAAGGAGAGAGAGAGAGAGAGAGAGAGAGAGAGAGAGAGAGAGCTGAGGCTGACCGCGAACCCGGATCTTCCGGTCTCCACCTCCCAAAGTACTGGGATTACAAGCGTGCGCCACCACACCCGGCTAAAGTTGTATTTCAAATAAGCATATTCATTCAGTTGATTTTTTTTCATTGAACATTTATTACTGGGGACATACTTGGTGAACTTTATATTTCAGGCATTTTCCATAAAAGAGATTAAAATAATGAATTGCTGAGATAATGGAATCAATTTATATTTTTATCAACAAAAAGTTGTATATTCATTTCACAACCTTATTATTTAAATATATATACTTATGAGATGTATGTGTTAAATGAGTTTGTTCAAAGGATATACCATGAATCCTTGAACATGTACATTTTTTCTAAATTGAAACTTTTTGGCTTACTGGATAAGTACTTTGTGCAGAAGGACTGCTAAATATAGAGTATTAGTGGCTGTGAATATTTTTAATGTCCTAATTTAAAAGTTTGGCTAAAGTCTTTAATCAAGGCACAAGGAAAAATTGTCTATGGAAGTAGTAGATGGGCTCTAACTCTTGGATGTGAGAAATGCAACAATGCTTGAAAACAGAATTGTTACAATAAAATGGAAAATTAAATTATTTCACTAAAACAACTTAAAATCACATTATAACTGAATATAATTTATATACCTAAAGCCTAACTCTAACAATAAACTCAAATCAGATTTTAGTTAGATGTACAACAAAATATGATGCATTCACTCATTCAACATTTATTGAGTCACTACTCTGTGCCAGAAATTTATATCCTAAGCCCTTGGAACACAGCAGAGGACTCCTGCCTTCATGGAACTCATGTTCTAGGTAGAGCAGACAAGGAACAAGTAATCATGGTAATAAATGAGGAAACTATCAAGTATGCTGGAGGTAGGAAGTGCTCTGGAATTGTAAGAGAGCAGGGCATCCAATATTATTGTTGCTGGGACTGGAAAGGAAGATAATTCCATTTGCAATTTTAAACAGTGGAGTGATGAGAAATAAGTCAAAACATGCTGCCTCCTGAAAGTCAAGCAAACAGCATTTCCTGTGAATTAGATATCCATCTTCTTAGAGAGGACCATGAGTCAAGGATGGCTCCGGGGTTTTCAAATGAACAAATAGATGGGAATGCCATCAACAGAGCTTGAGAACACTCATCACTACCCACGCACCACATCCAATGAGCTTGTCCCAGTTGTGCTCCTTAACACTGTTAAATGTGGCGTTCTTTCTTGAAACCCCCTCCTCCTATAGTTCTCCTCGTGGCCCCAGTGTCATGAGTCTCCCATCTGGTTGTACTGCCTGTCCCTCTACCCAACACCAGCTCTTACATATCCATGCAGCACCATGACTTTCTCTTCCACCTTGTTCTCTAATTCTTTACATTGTGCAAGAAGCACATAAACTCTCCTTCTACCATCCCTCCATAAAGCCTTCCCTGACAAGGCTCTCCCCACCCCAAATCTAATTCTAGTTCTAGCAATTTAGCAATATAACCAAATGCACCTTCTTCCCCTGTCTCCTTTCTCAGACCATGGCAATAAAAACATAGAAATTATAAAGTATACCAAAAGATTTAAAATAGTGTTAACCTTGAAATAAGTGACAGGCTTCTCGATAGATGAATCAAGTCAAATCCAGAATACAGAACACATGGCTAACACTGCACCAGGTCAAAGGAATTTGGACATTGGCCTGAGGAAGTTTACCACTCACATGGGGAGAGAATAGTCTTGGACTTATGCAAGGCAGAAGGCTCTACATAAGACCCTACATAAAAAGCCAGAAATTTTGGAAGGTGGTACCTGAGCCAAATTGTAATGAAAATAGGCATTAGAGCTGGGCATGGTGGCACACACCTGTAATCCCAGTACTTGGGAAGCTGAGACAGAAGGATCACAGGTTCAAGGACAGCATCAGCAAGTAGTGAGATTCTCATCAACCTAGCGAGACCCTGTTTCAAAATAAAAATAAAATAGGGCTGGGGGTGTAGCTCAGAGGTAGAATGCCCCTGAGTTCAATCTCCAGTACCAAAAATTTTAAAAAGAAGAAAGAAAAGAAAATAGGCATTAGTTTAGGAAATCTACAAACGAAGCCTTTCTCCGCCACAGTCAAGCAAGAGGAGTGGATGGTATGTGTCTAGAGTCCAATAGGAGAAATGCAGCACTTAAGCCTGTGCTATCCTAGGTGTGAAATTCGAATTTATACTATTAGTGTTGTGTGGAAATTTCAAGTTGAAAATTAATATAAAAACTATCACAACTGAGAAAACTCATGAAGCTCCAAGAAACTGCCACCAAGGAATATTTATACAACTCAGGGCAAAAATATCAAAGGCAAAAAAAAAGAAAAAAAAAGATGAGCACAGAATTTAAAAATTACATATTCCATGAAGAGATGTCCTATCATTAAAACAGTACTTAAAATCCCAGTACTTGGGAAACTGAGATAGGAGGATCAAAGGTTCAGAGCCAGCCTCAGCAACTTAGTGGGACCCTCAGCAACTTAGCCAGACCCTGTTTCAAAATAAAAAATAAAAAGGGCTGGGGGTGTAGCTCAATGTTAGAATGTCCCTGGGTTTAATCGTAGTACCAAAAAAAAAAAAAAATTAAGGCATAATTGGAAAAGAAATTCAAGAATGCAGGATTGTTGTTTAGTCAGAGGTATTTTACATTTAGGCATAGATAATATTTAATATGACATTTCCCTTTTAAATATACCATGAGCTTATAAACTTTGGGGATTATAGATGATTAATAATATAAGTACTATGATTTGCAATGTATTAATGTTGTTACAAATATAATTTTAAGATAATACTTTATAAAGCAATGTTTTAATTTATAAATGTTGCTTTTTTCATTTTCATTTGATGATCTTAAAAGTTTTTTTAAACCATAGAAACCTAAGTGCTCTCTCCAAGTATAGTAGTAAATTTTATGACGGTTCACTGGTCAGGTTTGAAAAATGCTGCTCTAGGCAATATCAAGGTCAAAATTCAAAGCTTTTAATAAAGACAGGTTTAAGAGTAACTTAAACATCTTTGATAATTACACTGAACTAAAACTTCCAGCACATATTGGCCTATCCTAAGCCATAAGAAAGATATTCAATTTAGTTCCTTTTTTTAGGTGTTTATTTTTTATTACATTTATTGGCACATTGTAATTTAATTCTTAAAAGTGGGAAATGTAATCCTTAAAAAATAGTGAACTTTTTACCTTTTTTCATTAACGTTTAAGAGAATTAATTTGCAATACTGCAATTATGAGGGTCAGGGGCTTAAACCCAGAAATAATGCCCGTGATAGTGAGCAAGTCAGCCGAATCATATTAGTGACATTTTCTATTAGCTAAATAATTGATCAATAAGAATATGAAGTTGATAACTTTCCACGACCAATTAAAAGTTGGCACAAAGGTAATAATATGATACATATATCTAGAGATAAATACTATTTAGTTTATTTCCCAGCATTAAAAACAAATCCAATACAGCCCATACACTTTTGTCCTTCTTTGACCTTGAGATTCTAGGTCTAAAAACTCCTGTTCAAGATGCAAGAATAGCTTTATATGTTCGCCACCCCCTGGGGGAAGCGATCTCTTTTTCTTTATATGGAGTTCATTATTTTCATATCAGTGCTAAATCTACTTTAAAATTTCTTGTATTACAAAATGTATTGTATTATAATTGTTGGACAACCCATTCTTTTCTTCTGGAGATGAGGAGCTTCTTGTAAGGCAGAGAACACTGTGTCCCAGTGCCTTCAAAAGATCTAACATTTCTATTCACAAACATTTTAGTGCCAAACAAAATAAATTTATTTTATTCATTTACTGTCTCATATGTAGCCCACTATAATGATTAAATGTGTGTGATAATAAGCAGTCTATAAAAAAAATGCTCCATATGCCTTCTATTAGCAGTAAATGAACATGGGCATACCTACAGGAACTCATATGCACAGACTAAGTTAAGTAACCAAGCACATATACATAAACCTAGTGATTCAACAAAAATTAAAATGTGTAGTACCTCTAAAACTATTCATTCATGTTTATATAAAATGACCAAGTTAATCTATAAATTGGTAAAATCCATTGCATTGATCAAATATTCTATATTATAAAGAATATCATTAAATCTTACAAACTCTCATGTGTCTGTAACAATGGAGTATAACTAAAATTATCTAATTCTGATTTAAATTATATACTTTATTAAAAATCCCCTTTTTTAATTCTCTAAATTGACACAAATATTGCACACATTTATGGGGTACCATGTGATGTTTTGATACATATTTACACTGTGTAATGTTTAAATTAGGGTAAAAATATCTACCTCCTCAAACATTTGTCATTTCTTTATGGAGAAACATTTACACTCCTTTATTATAGCTATTTATTTATTTATTTATTTATTTATTTATTGTGGTAATGGGGATTAAACAAAAGGTCATTCTACCTCCATGCTACACCCCTAGCTCTATTTTAAAAAATTCTTTATTTTGAAACAGGGTCTCACTAAGTTGCAGAGGGACTCACTAAGTAGCTGAGGCTGGCTGGGAACCTGTGATTCTTCTGTCTCAGCCTCCCAAGTACTGGGATTACAAGTGTGCACCACCATGCCCGGCCTCTTTTAGCATTTTTGAAATATACATTAGATTATCTTCTGTAGTCACCTTACTGTGAATAGCACACCAAAACGTATTTCCCTTAACTTAGCCATTGAGCAGTCTTTATCCATTCCTTCCTTACCCCTACTAGAATCTCTTATGAAGGATAACATTTTTTGCCTTATATATTATAGTAATTATGTTTAATATTTCTTGACTGTAAGTTTAAAAATTGACCTTACCAGGTGTGGTGGCACACAACTGTAATCCCAGTACTTGGAAGGCTGAGACAGGAGGATTGCAGGTTCAATATCAGCCTCAGCAACTTAGACTGTCAGCAACCAACCTAGTGAGACCCTGTTTCAAAATAAAAAAATTAAATTTAAAAAGGGCTGGGGTGTAATTTGGAGGTAGAATGTCTCTGGGTTCAATCCCCAGTATCAAAAAAATTGATCTTGCAATTGCTTCCTTCCTTTCTTCCCTCCACCCATAACTTCTTTTCTTTTTTTTTTAAATATGACTACAAATGAATTTAATTTTTTGTCAAAATATTACAAATGTGGTTGGATAGTATTAGAAAACATGTTAAAGTACTACCATAGTTGTAGGAATTAGAAATAAATGATAAATAATTTAAGTAATGACAGTCAAAACAACTTTTACTTTCACCATTGTTTATTAGTTTTCAACGTTGACTCTCCTAGTTTTCTATGTACTTTTAGGTCACTCCTCCTTGTGGACTTTATGCCATGGCCTTATATTTTAGTCTTAAATGATATTCTTCCCTAAAGTCTTTTCTATTTTCATTCTCATCAGAAAACACAATTAGAAATAGGAGAAATTTGAACTGTATATCGGAGATAAAATCAAAAGGATTTAGACGTCGGTTAGATTTGGAAGTGATTATAGTGTCTGGGCAGTTGTATGGGAAGACTATAGTCACAATGGAGAAAAAAAGAAAAAATTTTATGGGCAAGTGATAGCTTCACTCTGGATTTTTTTTATCGTGGGTACTTTTGTATAAACCATGTAGAAATATTTAGTAGGAATTTGGAATATGAGACTAGGAATTCAGTATCAAGTACTATGGTAGAAATTCAACTTTGGATATTATATATAAGATTATAGTGTACACTCTGTACATAAATGACATATCCCATGCGAAAAGCTCAGAGCTAGCACTCCAAATCCCACAAAATAACAGGTACAAATCTTTAGAAAGGAGTGGCCATATGGTGTCTTAGAGAACCCAAGCCCCATCTAAAGGCCTTCAAAATTAGAGTAAAAAAAAAATCACAGAATAAGTCAAAGAAACAAAAATCTTTAAGATTTGTAAACTAAATTCTTATATATTGTACAAAGGTCTTTCTAGTTGTGTTTTCCTTTGTTTTTACTTCTAGGTCTCCAGCCTCATCCTCATTCCATTGAATAGTCAATGCCGACTCCAGGAAACAGCAAATGGAAAGACCATGAACCGATGTGCTTAAGTCATCCTGCAAAGTTGTTTTATTTCTTCAATGAGGGTAATTGCATTGATTTCCTACCAAGTAATATAATACACACATCCTTCTCACACATTTAGAGATTGGATCCACACCCATTCTCTAATCATCAGAACTGACACATTTGCAGATCCCTCCTAATTTGAATCATTTCTCTCTCGGGCTCTGGAGTCCATTTGCTTTTGTTTGACCAATATAGACTTCAGAAGGCTGGGAGCTATGGCTCTTCTTATGATCTGTACGTGCTAGGTTAACTGGGTGTATAAACCTCACACCTGGGAGGCAGAAACAAATGAAAATAAGATTCAGAGCTCCAGAGGCATTCCCGACAATGCAAGCTAACAGAGTAGAAAATCAACCCAATTGAACAGTGGTAAAACAGCGCTTATTCTTTGCTCATTTAGGAATTGATTCAAAAAGGCATCGAGGCCTACTTTTCCTTTCCTTTACAAGTTTCACTATCTTTTAAAAGTTCTAATTAGCCTTAATAAGTATTAAGATTGGTTTTCAAATTCTGAAATAAAAAATATAGAATCTTTTTCTGGCTAGAAGCAAATGAAGTGACTCAGTTTGAAAATGACCTGAAAAGAACCATCTTTTCCCTCTCTTCCTTTTCCTTTTTCTGTCTCTCTCTGACTCCCCTTTTCTTTTTCTCCATTAATTTTTCTTTGTCTTCCTCTTCTTTTGATATTTTCCATCAAAGGGTGATATTTAACTGAATGAAGCAAACTGTATTTCAATTTGCTAATTTATTACTTTGTACTTTGTATTTCATCTTTTCTCCATGAAAACTGTCAAGTGAATTTAGCCTGAAAACAAAGATTAAACTATCCCACTTTTATTGGTCTATCATGGAAGTCAACAAAACAAATATTATCTATGAAATTTTCACTTGCTTTTAATTTGATTACAGTGATAAGCAGAGGTGTTAAAACATAGTTTATGTATTAACTTATCTAATTCAATTTCATTTTTATAAAACATTAAAAGCAAATAAAACAGTGGATCTTTGTATGCACATAATAGAGGAATAATATATTTAAAAAACATTTTCAAAGTATAAGAACAGAAAACACTTGTGAAATTTAGTATAAATATATGATAGTTTCAAAATTAGTTTTGATTTGTATCTCCCTGATTGCTAATGATGTTGAACATTTTTTCATATATCTACTGGCCATTTGTATCTCTTCTTTCATGAAGTGTCTATTCATTTCAGTTGCCCACTTTTTGACCGGATTATTTGTTTTCTTAGTGTAAAGTCTTTTAAGTTCTTTGTATATTCTAGATATTAGACATCTGTCAGAGGGATAGCTTGCAAAGATCTTCTCCCATTCTGTAGGCTTTCTCTTTAGGCTCTTGATGGTTTCCTTTGATGAGCAGATGCTTTGTAGTTTAGTGCTATCCCACTTATTAATTCTTGTTTTAATTTCCTGTGCTTTGGAGGTCTTGTTGAGGAAGTTTCTACCTGTGCCTATATGTTGGAGTGTTGAACCTATGCCTTCTTCTAATAATTTCACAGACTTTGGTCTAACTTCCAGGTATTTGATCCATCTCGAGTTGACTCCTGTGCAGGGTGAGAGGTAAAGATTTAGTTCTATTAAGATTTCATCTAATTCCAATTAGAATGGCAATCATTAAGAAGTCAAACAACAACAAATGTTGGTGAGGATGTGGGGAAATTGGGACTCTTCTACACTGTTGGTGGGATTGCAAACTAGTTCAACCACTATGGAGATCAGTGTGGAGATTTCTCAGAAAACTGGGAATGGATCCACCATATGATCTGGCTATACCACTACTGGGTATCATATACCAAAGGGATTGAAACCAGAAAACTACAGTAATATATGCATACCCATGTTCATAGCAACACAATTCACAGTGGCCAAATTACGGAACCAACCTAGGTGTCCATCAACAGATGAATGGATTACAAAATTGTGGGAAATACACACAATGGAATTCTACTGAGCAATAAAGAAGAACAAAATAACATCATTTGCAAGAAAATGGAAGAATCTGGAGAACATTATGTTAAACTATCACAAAAAGAAGGGACATATGTTTTCATTAATATGTGCAACCTTGGGAGTAGTGGGGACACACAAGGGACTCCAGTTGATAATGGAGAACCCTCAGCGGGGCATGGGAAGTGGTACAAGGGAAGGGGAAGGGCAAGAAAGAAGAGAATCAGTGTAATTACTATCATAAACAATATGTACTTGTGAAAATATACCATCATTCTTGGTACTTCATACGGATGGGGGGAGGCGGTGGGAACAAAAAGAGCTGTGCGCATGTATGTTAACATCAAATAGATATTCATTGTGATGTGAGACTCCAATGCACCAATAAAAGCACGTTAAAAAAAACAAAATTAGGCAATCCATTCCTCCAACTGTGGCAATTATGTTGTGAAAAGTTGATCATTCCATTAATGATTGCTTATTTGATGAGACCAGAATAATACTGAAAATTGTTCATTTTTGACTGTTTAAAATTTTTGTAAAATAAAATAGTGATCTTTCTTTAAACAACTAAAAATCCCAGTCTAAGAATATATTTTATGAGGGAAAAACAATCAGCTCTTTCAATTATCTAAGCCTCTTCCTTATAGCTTGTTTTGCTGATAGTAAATGGAAGTGGATTGGAAAACTGAAGTTGAAAAAGCTAATTCTTGCAAATCCATAATTTGCTAATCAAATTCACTGACATGGGTGATTTTAGATCATGCGGCAATATCAACAGCTTCTGGTGAGTTATGTCTTGATCTAGAACAGGGCTTTCCTGTGTGTTATGTGATAGTCATAAGCCTACATGCTCTAGATCTTTGCTTTAACTTGCTCTCCCCTTTGTCATGGGGGAATTGTACACAACAAAAGGAGGGGAAAGAAACATGGCAAAGTTTCCATTCTTGTCCATGTGCAAATATTTGATAGTGAATTCAAAGAAAAAGTAGATTTGACCATTAACATGAGATTCTGGTTGAAGCAATTCATAAACAAAAACCATACTGTACCAGCAGCATTATTTCTCAATCAATTATAAATTAGTCATCTTAATATTTATCCTTATGTTATTATAATATCTATGTCTCAATCATATTTAGATATTGAAAATAAATCTTAAGTGATGCTTATGTGCTACATAGGACTGAAATAAAGGCAAGCAAATCTCAGAAATGGAAAATACCTTTTGGGGAAGATATAGGATAAAAAGGCACACAAAATATTTTAAATTATAAAAAATATTTTGCTTTCTTATGTCTTCTTGTTTTAATGTAGTTCTATATTTTCTTTGTGACTTTATAAAAATAAATAGCTAGTGTGTTTTCTCTCTTCCAATTTACTTGCCCCTATAGGCCTTGTTGCAAAAAATAATCTTGCAGAAGGCAAACTTCAGGCTTGTTCTAATTTCTTTTTATTTGCCCTCTGTGTAAATCCAAGTCACAACCCAGCAAATAGTACAAAATGATTTATTCTTTGAACCTCATTATGTTGCATTCACTAAATAGTATGTTTAGCATCCCATTGTTGTTTCCTCAACATATTTGATAATCAAAGATTTTACTGGTTTTATTTCCCAATCAAACTTTTAATTGTTTTGCTGGCAAAACTCCAATCCAGATTTTCCATTTGAAATGATAAAGATGACTAGGAATAAAAGACTTCTGTAGGACTGCGTGGAGCTGGGACACCAGATTTGATTGCCTATGTGTTTTGGGTTTTGTGATTTTCCACATTTCTTTAAAATCAACTCTCTTCTTGGAATAAGAGAAAAATGTAGAAAAACTAACATGCTATTCAAGCTCTGATCTTTAATTAACAGCAACCGTTAGGTAAAAAATAAATTAAAATAACCTGGCATGTTTATATAAATGTAATAGCACTTAGTTTTAGCATGGGCAATTTGTGTAACAAAAAACATAACTTATCCAATATACAATTAACCTTTCATTGAGAGTCTAGTGTTGTGAATACAAAGGCTAACAAGGCAAAGACTCTGCCCTCAAGGAGTTCACAGTGTAGTGGAGACCTCAAAGATGCACATAAACAATGACAAAAAAACGTGGAAATAGATTGAGTGACAGGAGAAGCATCCAGTTCTGGAGTGACTCAGCTTCTTGCTGGGTGTCAGGTGTCAGAGGATATCACATAAAGAATGAAACATTTCCACATCCATGTAAAGACAGAGTTCACTCAGTGGAAAAAGATAGAAAAGGCACCTAATAACAGAAAGCAGAGAGTGCACGGGGTTTACTGCAGAGAGACTGGGACATTCTACCTCTGAGCTACACCCCCAGTCCTATTTTTTATTCTTTATTTTGAAACAGGGTCTCACTAAGTTGCAGAGGGCCTCACTAAGCAGCTGAGGCTGGCTGTGAACCTGCTATCCTCCTATCTTGGCCTCCCAAGTACTGTGATTACAAGCGTATGCCACCATGCCTTATGACTCTTGGTTTTTAATTTTTCATGAAAGTTGGATCCACCCCCGAGAATTTGTATGGGTGGAAGGGAGAGAGGGGATGTTCCAGCACCCACAGTCACCTCTTCTGGCTGCACACAGGGGCAGCATGGAGACGAAGCTGACATCAAAAATTAAATTACAGAAAACCCTTCTCATTCTTCATTGTCCCCAAAGCAAATGTTGAAACTGAGTTGCTCAGTCCTTACTGTCCACTGTGGCCTGCCGAGGAAGCAGGTGGGCTGGGCTCCTGAAGGGGTCACTTCAGGAGGTTTTTATTTTTTATTTATATTTTTTGGTACCGGCATTTCACGCAGGGGTGTTCTACCTCTGACCTATACCACCAGCCCTTTTTAATTTTTATCTGGGGCCAGGGTCTCGCTTGGTTGTCCAGGCTGGGTTTGTACTTGTGATCCTCCTGCCTCAGCCTCCTGAGTCGCTGGCATTACAGGTGTGCACCGTGCACCTGGCTAAGTTAGGCAGTTTCTAATCTTTGTGATTTGGTAAAACAACAGCTCAATATTAAGCACCATATTTAGATATTATTTTTATTTTATCTCCTCTCACTAACACCATTTACTTATCCATTCTTTAATACTCCCTGAGCACTCCTTATATCTTCACTCTCCTTAATCTCCTGTTGAAATTACAGTATTTCACACTCCTCTGTTTTATGAATGTTATGAGCATTCACAGAGCATATAGGTTAGAAAAACAATGCCCGGTATTTTATTCTTTACAGAACACATGCCCAGCTTGATTTTACTTCTGTTTTGCTTTTCTTTCTTGGGTGAAAAAACTCTTTCTCCCCACGCCTATTTTCTCCTTTGTCTTCACCAAGTCTTATGATTAAGACTGAACTCAAAGGATTTCCTTACTCTGTTAACCCTTTAGTTATCAAGAGTTTTAGGCCCCTGTCCACATGCCTGAGATGTGGGTCCAGCTATTTCGCTTTTGCATATTTTGTCTTTCCTGCTCCCTTTAATGGGTAGTGCTGCAATCTGTCCTTTCCTCTCTTGTCTAGCACAGTGCTTAATGCCATCCAGATGATAACTGAGGAGTGGAAGGATTGACCTCTTAAACACTGAATAATATTAGGAGCAAAGGAAGGCTGAGATTATCCAAGCACATAAACTTCAGATACTATTCCATTTGTTTTTTCAGCAATAATATCAGAGGAGGTGGCCCAGTAGAACGCATGGATCATTAACTGACGTGAAAGACCTGTGGGCTTTCAAACTAGACTGTGTGGAAATCACTTGCTTTCTTCGTGCCTCAATTTGACTATCATTATCATGGTCCCTATCACAAGGCCAGTTGGTTTCAGGAATCTAGCTGGAAAATCCATTAGCTACTAAGTTGGATTGTTAGGCTTGCCCAACTACTGTGATTCTTTTACAGCCAGCCCACCTCCTTCACCCTACCTCCAAACACCAAATAGCCAGGTTACTCCACACTTCCCTGACCTATTATTCTCTCTCAGAGAATGAAGTCAACTGTGGTTCTAGAAAATCATAACCATAAATTACTATAGAAACAATTTCATCTCAACTACTGTGGATGAGATGCTCAAATATTGAAATAAAATTTCTTTGCTTCTATTTATTTTGGATTGAGGGAAGCATTAGTAAGATCCTTGCCTTTCAAAGTCTATAGCCTCATAACACTTCTAGAGCTTTCAAATCTTTTGTCCACTCTTGGAAAAAGCTGTTTCTAGTGTTGGGACAATTGAAAATGTGCCCCTATGTGATTCAGGAGAAATCTAGAAGAGAATTGTCTATTTATAGGCAATCAGAAGAAATATTTATTAAATTGCCTGGCCTCCATAAACTATTTAAATAATCTAGTTTTTATTTATAAGAAAGGCTGTTTCACTGAAAATTCCTTCAGCTCTTGCTTCCCTTCTATCACAGGCATTCTTTCTTAGTCACTGAGTATCCTATTCAATGAGAGTCTGCTCGCAGAAACAGGAGGGAGGAGATTTTAAAAGGTGAGTACTTACAGGTAGCTTGGTTGGGACTGGAGGGTATTTATGAAGGAAAAATTGATAATGGGATAATCTGTTAATGTAGTGCTTTGATACAACTGGCAATCCTATTATATTCCACCGTGTGTGAATCCATCACAACCTTCCCTGAGTCTCAAGGTTGGCTGTAGGACAAGTGCTTTCTGCTAATGTCACACAGGAGATCAGCTATTTCTCACTGTGGCTCCCAGGGGGCCCCTGGCAGGGAGCTTGTTTATTACTCTCCTACAGGGTGGATTGGTTTATCATTACAAAATTGCCCTAAGATAGTGCCAAGATTCTGCTCTATGCCATCAAATACCAGAGATTCTGCACTTACAGGTGGGATATCCAAAGAAGGGAATCAATACCTAGATACAGGAATAGAAATTAAAATGGATTTTGGCTTAGATCATAACGTAATGAGGTAACTTTTGTTTCAAGGGTTTGCAACTGAATGCAGTTATTATGAGAATGTTGAAGAGAAGGAAAAATTACCTCTAGGCCTTTATGTTGGAGATTTGTTCTGGAAAAATTGAAAATAGCTGATTTACTATTTCCTTCCAATTTTTTTGCAAAAGAAAAGAGGCCTTCATAGTTGAAGTGCTGGTGACCTTTCACAGGAATTATGCAGGCAGCCAGGCAGGTCTTTTCTAATGGCGATGGTGTGGCACAATCAGTTTTGCTTAAGAAGAGCTCTCTGGGCTGCAGGGTAACTAGCTTAATAGCTTTTCAAGAGGACAAATTTGATACGAGACTTTAAAATGCTCTTTAGGTAGTTAAGTATTAAAAGAGTAGGTAGGGGGACTCCAGCAGATGCGCTGAGGTGGAAGAAGACACGTCTCAAATGCCAGCTGCTACAACCTGCTACACTCCCACAGCGCAGACTGCCCCGCTTTCTAGCCAGTTTGGGTTTATGACAACTGGCAATTTCTTTTCCCTCAGTGCTTCTAAGTCCAGGGTACTTTGTATACAGCTTGTTGTTTTAGAAATATATCTGCTCTCTCTTTGTTTTACTTTCTCATTTTTTCCCCATCTTTTGCCCACTTCCCTTGGTTAAAATATCCTTAAACATCACTGCTAGAATATTGAGGGATGACTTCACCCTTCACCAGGAGCCTGGAGAGTTTGTTTCTTTCTACCACTGCTTCCATTGGAAGGATCCAGGAGGTCATAGGAGCACAAGTGTAGCTGTAACTGCGACTCTAGTAAAAGAGAATGTTGAACAAACAGCATCTCTACTATTGGTGCAAATGTCGATGTGTCTATGTGGGCTTGGGGAGATGGGATAGCATTGTGCTTTAGGACACTGATCTTGGAGTCAAAATTACCTGGGCTCGGGTGCCAGATTTTGTCTCCTTTGCAGATCTATTTAACTTCTTTAACCCCTAGTGCCTGCACCCATAGCTTGGGGATCAAAATCATATTTGCCTTGTAGTGTTCTGATGATTAAATTAGACATTCTAAATGAAGTGACTAGGACAAAGCCTCACATATAGTAAGTTCCCTGTTGATTTTTTAAAAAAATTTCTATGCCAATCTCAATATCTTATATGGGGAAGGGAGTAAGTGGGGAGGGAGCCAGGGGAAAGCCCACCAAGTGCTGCGTGTATGTATGTCACTATCACTGTGAACTGTTCACCAATAAAAAGTATAAAAAATAAAAAAGAAGAATCAGAAACTGATTAAATGTCAGAAGTGTGAGAAAAAGTCTGAGCTTAGGGTTAAAGGAATAAAATTTGGAAAAACTTAAAAAATAAATTATTTTATTAGGCAATTGAACTATCTTTGTGTTGAAGTTAATTTTCTCATTTTTTAGTATTTTGTTTTAGGGAACCATTGCTTCCATCAGATGGTATGAACTTAGATTTATTACAAAATAAAACAAAATGTTTGACTGATTTCTTTTTTATTTTTAATCTTGTTTCTTTTTTAAAAAATACTTTTATTGATGTATTGTAGTCTCACATCATAATGTAGTTCACAGTGATCATGACATACATGCACACAGCACTTGGTGAGATTTCCCCTGCCTCCCTCCTCACTCCCCCACTTCCCCATATAAGATATTGAAATTGGCATTGGTATTCTCACATATGTATATAACATCAGTGGAAGTGTTTCCTTCATTAATTCTTTCCTCACCCAAGACCACCTCCCTTGCTCCACTGGGGTTTCTCCTCCATTATCTAAAGTCCCTCTTGTATCATGATTATTCCCTAGCTTCCACATATTAGAGAAAATATATGACCCTTCACTTTCTGTGATTGGCTAATCTCATTTAACATAATGTTCTCCAGGTCCATCCATTTTCTTGCAAATGACATAATTTTATTCTTCTTTATTGCTGAATAGAATTTCATTGTGTGTATATCCTATAATTTTGTAATCCATTCACCTGTTGGACACCTAGATTGGTTCCATGATTTAGCAATTGTGAATTGTGCTGCTATAAACATGGATATGCATGCATTACTGTAATTTTCTGATTTCTTTTTTCTTTTTTTTTTTTTTTTGCTGTACTGGGGATTGAACCCAGGGCTGTTTTATCACTGAGCGACATCCTCAGCCCTTTTTATTTTATTTTTTATTTAGACAGGTCTTGCTAAGTTGCCCAGACTGGCCTCAAGATTTTGATCCTCCTGCCTCAGCCTCCCAAGCATCTGGGATTATAGGTCTGTGTCACCATGTCTAGCTACATTTGACTGTGGCTAAGGGAGAGAAGGCAAAGTCGTATGAGCTACTACATAGTTCTAGAATCAATTAAGAAGTTTCCTAGACTTGAACTGGATCATTCGAGAGGAAAGAGACACAGATCACAAACTACAGACAAAGTTCAGAACTAGAGGGCATAGCTTTGGGGAAGGTACGAAACAGGAAAGAGAACATTTCTCTACTCAAAGATAGACATCCGGCACACCATGAGATTTATCAGAAGTACTATTTCCCCCTGAATCCTTGGGGAAGTATGATGATACTGCATTCACAAACATGTAGTAAGTTTACTAAACATGTGGCAAGTGCTGTTATTGACTCTTTTTTTTTTTCTGTGCTAAGTGTCAGAGATACAAGGGCAAGTTTTGGTCCCTGCCCACAAGGAAAGCAGAATGGTAAATTAGGTAAATATAAGTCTAAGCAAATTTGTAATTTTGTTGGAAGGAGAGAAGGAGGTTTTGAGATAATTCTATTATGTCAGTTATAATAACCAGTGAGAATAGCCAAAACCACTTTTTGAAATATAAATTAAGTGATTTTTGATTACTAGTTATCAAAGCACATTATAGAGTTATAATAATTCAAACAGTTTGGCAGGGTTGTGAAAATAAGATCAATGTAATAGAAGAGATTGGAGGCAGGCTTTTCAGAGAGGTCTGGCTTTGATGTCTAGAGAGACCAGTGTTGTGATATTCTGTTTTGTGAACAAAAGGTCCCAAAACAACTAACTGGGTCTATTTTTTTTTTTTAGCAAAGCCCTCTATATTAGGAAATCTCACTCTGATGTTAATCAGTGAGTATTTTTTAGAAATGAAGAGAAATAGGCCGGGTGTGGTGGCGCACGCTTGTAATCCCAGTACTTTGGGAGGTGGAGACTGGAGGATCTGGGTTCTCGGCCAGCCTCAGCTCTCTCTCTCTCTCTACCTAGTGAGGCCCTCCGCAACTTCATGAGACCCGGTTTCAAAATAAAGTATAAAAAATAGGGCCGGGGGTGTAGCACGGAGGTAGAACGCCCCTGGGTTCAATCCCCGGTACCACAAAAAAGAAAAAAAAAGAAATGAAGAGAAATATTTTGAATATGTAGAGCTAGGCATGATTTATTTCTTTAAATGTATCCATTGTCCCCAAAAACTCATGGAACACCTTATCCTTGATTATCACTAGAGCTAAACAATTTCTTCATAAACTTAATCAGGTAATTCATTTTTCTTTTGATAAAAGGCATTATTGTATCTTTTAAAGTTAAATGGAATGAGTTAAATGTTATTTTATGCCCCAAGTAAAACACTGGCACATTGTAAAATACAGAATATATAAAGGATATAAAGGACAAGCTTGTGGGTAACTAGAGAGGATCATGCTAGCATCACACACGGCCCTATGGCCACACTAAGGAAATAACACGAAGAGGTTTAAGATACAGGCATACCTACTTCAAGATACAGGTAGCCTCTCTACTGAGAATAGTGCAGTCATTAAGTTAACATTCTACCTGGGTTTCTGAATAGCTTTGTTTAAAATTGCACATCTGCTGGGTTGGGCACAGTGTCATGATGGTAATCACAGCTACTCTGAAGGCTGAGGGATGAGGATTGAGCCTGGAGGTTTGAGACCAGACTGGACAAGAGAAGAAGTCACCCCCATCTCAAAATAAAATAAAAAATCTCACCTCCTTTTTGTTTGATTTCATAAACCTTATGCAGAAATCACAATGGGTAATTTATAAGTGTTCTATGAGTTGGCCAATATCTCACCTTTCCTTTGCAGAATGTCTAAAAAATAAACTTTTAAATCTTTTTAACCCTTGAATTCTAGACACATTAAAATACAAAACATGAATAAAATTAAGAGCTCATTTATGCACTGACACCAATTCTCTGGGGAAAAAGATCAGTCCAGAACCCCTTGCATTTCCAAATAAAGGGCTATTTGTTTCTCTCCCCTTAGTTACAGAACCTAAACACTGCTGTTGAGAACTAACAAGATAAATCTCTCCTGTAAGTTTTACGCTGGTCTCTGAGGAATGAGCGTGGCCTTTGTTTTCAATAATCATGCCTTTCAACTTTGATTCCTATCAGTTCCTATCTAGGAACTGAGCTCCAGGGACTAGAAAACCCTATAGGGGTTTCTAGTCTGACTTGACATCCAGTTTCACATCAATGCCTGTCCTTTTTGATTCAGAAAAGTGGGACTTTAAGCTGAGAGGAAAGGGGAGATAAAGTGGATGACATAACAGCTACAGTATTTTGTAGTGAAGCTTAGGATGGTATAGAGAAAAGCAAGGCGAAGGATACCCAAATCTTAAATAATTCTACGTGAGTGTGAGAGACTAAGCTTTGAGGGAGAGATGAATTAGCTTACTAATAACATGGTGGTTGCCTTAGGGGGAGCTAGAGCTTTAAGGTATGGCCAGGATTCCTACTCGATGCCTCCTAGTAGTAGAATTTCTCTAATGTCTAAGTTACACTGGAGTGATCACAGCAGAACTTGAGGGACAGAAGCCCCACACTCTCAAATTTTGCCTATGAACTGTAGCATGGCAGATCCCAAAGTTTCCTGTCCCAGATCTGGTAATGGTACTGATTTTCTTAATGATTTGACAGTATCCTGAAGTCCAACTGAGATATAAAAAGTATTTCATATCAAATACTTATTTTAAAGGAGGAGATGATCGATATGGGAAATTTATCAAGCTGTTATTCTGCAAACAAGTATTCATAGAATAATACTTGTTACTAATTTGAAAATGCCAATGAATAATTTGCATTAAAAAAGTGGAGACAAGCCGGGCGTGGTGGCGCATGCTTGTAATCCCAGTACTTTGGGAGGCAGAGACTGGGGGATCCGGGTTTGAGGCCAGCCTCAGCTCTCTCTCTCTCTACTTAGTGAGGCCCTCCGCAACTTCGTGAGACTCGGTTTCAAAATAAAGTATAAAAAATAGGGCCAGGGGTGTAGCGCGGAGGTAGAATGCCCCTGCGTTCAATCCTTGGTACCGCAAAAAAAAAAAAAAGTGGAGACAAGTAAAACTAGAAAACAGCTTATATCACCCTATGAGTATTGATCAAGCCAACAAGGGAAGTAGTACAAGGGAAGGGGGAGGGCAAGAAAGAAGGGAATTAATGGAATTACTATCATAAATAACATGTACATGTGAAAATATACCAACATCATTCTTGGTACTTCATACGGGTGGGGGTAGGCGGGGCGGGCACCAAGAGCTGTGTGCATATATGTTAACATCAAATAGATATTCATTGCAATGTAAGACTCCAATGCACCAATAAAAGCACGTTAAAAAAAAGTTTAAGTTTTTAGTACAGAGTTGGCTTAATTTTTTTGCAGTACTAAGGATTGAACATGGGGGCATTCTACCTCTGAACTATACTCCCAGCCCTATTTAATTTTGAAACAGGGTCTCATTAAGCTGAGGGCCTCACTAAGTTGCTCAGGCTGGCCTCTAACTTGTGATCCTCCTTCTGAGCCTCCTAAGTACTGGGATTATAGGCATGTGTTACCACACCCATCCTTCATTAATTTAAAACATAGATTCAGATAGCCCCCAGCACAATTAAAATAAACCCATTTCTTACTCTGGTAACCACTGATCTGTTCCTATTGCTACGGTTTTCCCTATTTCCCAGAACATCGAAAAAAACAGAATTAATTTAATATATATCACTTGAAAACTGGCTTTTTAAAACTCAACATAAGGCTCTTGAGAGTCATCCATGCTGTTGTTTCTATCAATTCTTATTCCATTATATTGCTGAGAAGTATTCCTTTATATGTATGGACTATAGGTTGTTTGTCCATTCGCCCATTGAAATGCATAGTTATTTCTAGTTACAGGTGATTATTTTTGCATGAGCATAAGTTTTTATTTCTCTAGGTAGATACCTACAAGTGAGATTTATGGGTCATATGGCTAGGTATGCACTTACATTTAAAATACTGCCTGCTTCCCAGGTAGCTGTACCTTATTGCACATCCACCAGCAATGCATGGGATTTATAGTAGCTTTGCATTCTCACCAGCACTTGCTGCTATCAGGTATTTTTAAGTTTTAGCCATTTTCATGGATGTATAGTCGTATCTCATCACGGTTTTAATTTGCATTTCCCTAATGGTTAATGGTATGGAGCAGCTTTTTATATTCTAATTTGCCACTTGTGTATCTTCTTTGTGGAAGCATATGTTCAATTCTTTTCCCATTTGGGGGGTTGTTTATTTTCTTATTTTGTTGAATTTTGAAGGCTCTTTAAATTCTAGATACAAGTCATTACATTGGTGATTAGCAAACTTTCTTCCATTGTAGCTTGTCTTTTCATTTTCTTTACGGAGCCTTTCATAGAGTGAAAGTTTGGGTATGTTTTAAATTCCTCATCTTTTTGCTTTTATCTTCTACTTATACCTGACTATAAATCTTAAGGAAGTACCCCAGGGACATAGTAGAAGTGGTTAACAAAGGTAACCACACAATATAAGTCATACCTCTAGGAATAGACACTCTCTGTTACTAATTACTAGAGAAGAAATAATCTTCAGCAGTCTCTTTGGCTGGAAAATAGTATTGTGAGACAGTGACCAACATTATCTAACACTTAAAGAAAAAGTTTAAGGGTACTATTTTTTTTGTTCTGAAATCTACTCTCTGGAGGCCTACACATTCATCTTGAAATTGCTGTCACTTATGGAGACTATTCTACAATGCAAAATTAATGTTTGTCAGCATCCTTTCAGGTTGCTCTGGAGACTGAACGTAGGAGAAAAGGGCACATTGTTTGATCTGTACAGGCAAGGCTAAATGGGAAAATTGAAGCAATTATCTGAATAATTCAATAAAACGCCCTCTTTTATTCAATTATTTAAATAAATCCTTATTTTTCTTTCTTTGCTATGGCCATGGAGATGTTTGAATAGTGACAAGCACATATATATATATATATATGTATATATGTACATATATATGTGTATATATATATACACACATACACACACACACACACACACACACACATATATATGATAAAGGCTTAAAGCTTCTTTAAGGTTATTAGAATTTACACAAATTAGGCGAGACTCTAAAACACCAATCTTCCTAGCAGTGTTGAATATGACTGAAAAAGCATGATGTAATCTCATGTTTTCACACATTTAATTCTACCTCCTAAAGAGACTACCACTTGCTTCTAATTTCCAGATGCCAACATCTGCAATTAGAAACTAGCAAAACAATTATCCTAACAGCTGCTAGAAACATATAGTTTATAACAAAATGGCAAATGTGTTTTTGAATGTTAAATTGAAAAAAAAATTCATTTTCATTTTAGTTATCACCTAACTTTTCTCTCAATTAATTAGTCAACCTGTTGAATAGTTTTTCAAAGCAATCACATTCTTTTTTTAACATGCTTTTATTGATGCATTGTAGTCTCACATCACAATGAATATCAATTTGATGTTAACATACATGCACGCAGCTCTTAGTGTCCTCCCACCTCTCCCCCATATGAAGTACTGAGAATGATGTTGGTATATTCTCATATGTACATATTGTTTATGATAGTAATTCCATTGATTCGCTTCTTTCTTGCCCTTCCCCTTCCCTTGCTCTACTGAGGGTTCTCCATTATCAACCAGAGTCCCTTGTGTGCCCCCACTATTCCCTAGGTTGCACATATTAATGAAAACATATGTCCCTTCTTCTTTTGTGATTGGCTAATCTCACTTAACATAATGTTCTCCAGATCCTTCCATTTTCTTGTAAATGATGTTATTTTGTTCTTCTTTATTGCTGAGTAGAATTCCATTGTGTGTATTTCCCATAATTTTGTAATCCATTCATCTGTTGATGGGTACCTAGGTTGGGGGCCCACATTTTGTTAGTATTCACATTTATTTTTAGTGAAGAGATAACAGAACTACAAGGGACATTTCAGCTATAAGCACAAGTTGGGTTACAGAATGTGATGTCTAGATGAGCTCTGTGGTCTCTCTAACACTGAGGCCCTGGGATTGTAATCAGAGCAAGGTTCTCCCAAGTCTATAAAAAGTGATCATTCTCACCCTTGTGGCCTCTAATTCTATTTAGCAAAGTTACAGGTACTCCTATATTGTCCCCACCTGCAGGAATTGTTCAAAATGCATTGTATAAATTCAGTTGAGAAACATTACTTATTAAGTCTGCAGTCTTTCCTAAAATATTTCCGAAAGTTATATCATTTGATCACCCAGGTTACAGCAGGTATACCATCTTGCCCACAAAAGTGCCAGTGAAGCAGTCACAATATTTTTCTTAGTTGATTTGAGGAACACAAATTAGTGAAAAGATCTCTGAGATTCTTATGGTGGGCGAATTGCTAATATAGGAATTTTCTCTCTTAAAAAATGTTATAGTGGAATGGGACTATGCATTATGTATCTTAATTCACTAACTTTCTAAATTCACCCAGCTACCATTTACTATAATGGAAAATTATTATAATAGAGAGACTAATTCTGTTTGTCTCTTTTAAAGATAATTAAACTTTATTTAAGAGTTCTCTGAATACACTTTTCCCGGTACTATTTGGCAGTTAAGCAGACTGAGTTTTATGGAGTTGCAGAGAGAACGTATCAGGGATAATAATATTATGAATTGTTCAGAGATGAATCTCAGCCCCTCCTCAAATAAACATGTGCATACATGTGAACACATGATCTAAAAGATCAGTTTTCCAGAGAGCAAAGCAGTCTCCAGAGCTTTCTTAAATATATGAGAAATATAACTTCACAAATCAGGTCTATTGGCTTGATATATATAAATCCGAAAGTTAATATGATGATGAAATTTACATATGTTCTAAAGTTACAGGGTTGATTGTTTTAAAACAGTGAATTAGATATATCATTACCACCACTAAGAACAATTACAGTTTATAAAGGTCATTGTATTTCTTGCTGAATATATTTTCATTAGCATAGCATTTAGCATTTTTTGTGACTCTAATTGGTTTTCTTAAAATAAAACTTCTGTTGATTTCCCAACTAAATCTTAAAGTGTTAATTAGAAAGAAATAAAATAATCAAAAGTCTAAATATACTATGTGCAATGAACAAAGCCTTTTTTAAAAAATATACTTCTATAGTGTGTTAGCACATGATGTACATACACAAACCTATAAGACTCAATCACTATCCGAGCATGAAAGGGAGGGAAGAAGGAGGGAAGAGGGTTGGATTGGAGGGAGGGCTAAATGTGCAATGTGTGCATGTATGCTGTTCATACCCTGACATATATCAAAATGTATAATTATAATGCACCAATAAATGAACATAAAAATTAAATAAAAATCATTTGCTTTACATGAAATGAGAAAAAAATATACTTCTATTGGTGCATTGTAGTCTCACAATATAATATAATTCAGAATGATAGGGACATACATGCACAGAACACTTGAGGAGCTTCCCCCCCTGCTCCCTCCCCACTCCCTCCTCTACCTTATACATGATATTGAATTTGGGATTGATAATTTCGCATATGTACATAAGGTAAACAAGATTTTCCTTCATTAATTCTCCCCACTGCCTCCTTTCCCTATATCCCCTCCCACGCTCCAGTGGGGTTTCTCTTTTATCTAAAGTCCCTCTTGTATCAGGGTCACTCCCTAGCACCATACATGAGAGAAAACATATGAACATAGCCTTTAAAAGCAAGTATTCTTCTGTATGTACTTTGTACCCCTCTCAGTGCATGGCAATATGAAAAGCTTAGTGAATGCTGTTCAAAATAGACTGAAGAGAAAGATGCTATATGATTAGCACATCTCAGTTGAATTTTCTCTATAATTATTCAACAATCATAAACATACAAAGAAAAGATCATAAAGTAAAAATAATACTAAAAACTTAGGCAAATTACAGGAGTGGGAGTGATTGACTATAAGAAAGATGCATAGGGGAAATTTTAAGTTGAAAGAAATGTTCTATATGGTTCTGAGGTGATTGGATGTATAATTGTACTTTTCAAAGTCCATAGAATTACACAGAAGAGATTTGTGTTTAATGTTTGAAACTAAAAAAAAAAAACAACAAGTAACTTTGGGAAATGAAATTTTACTAGAAAGTGTTAATTTCAAAAAAAGAACTATTTGCAAACATTGTACTCTAGTTGGAATTTATTTTTTCTTGAAGGGTGTGAGTTAATGACTTTGAAACTGCTTTACATGTATACTGGAGTTGAATGAATAAATAAATGGATATTGGTAATGGGGCTGCCAAGTTTCCTACTGTTGAAGAAGGAAGTTACAGATAAACAAGAACGTAGTCTCGATTAAACCCTGATTGCTGGGGTAAAGTTGGACACATCAGTATGAATTTATATTTAGCTTAGTATAGATTCAATTGGATTAAAATGGAAGCAATTATTGATATCCTAATTAGTATACATACAAAACCTAGCACTGTCCTCTGAGAAGGCTTACAAGTAGGGACATCTAGTAGCAATGAACACACTACATACGCAGATCTTGGTTTCTAAATAGTGTTCTCTAATAAAAGCCATTGGGATCCTTGGAGAAAGGGCTGATTCTCAGACCAGGGCAGGAAAAACACAAGATGAATCTGGCATATTTTTAAATAACAAAAAGTAAGGAAGTCCTCAGAAGCAAAAGGATGAGAGTAGCTGGGTATGGTGGCCCAGGCTTATAATCCCAGTGATTGGAAGACTGACACTGGAGGATCCCGGTTCGCGGCCAGCCTCAGCTACTTAGTGAGGCCCTCCGCAACTTAGTGAGACCTTGTTTCAAAATAAAGGATAAAAAATAGGGCTGAGGGTATAGCTTGGAGGTAGAATGCCCCTGGGTTCAATCCCCAGTACCACACACACAAAAAAAAAGAAGAATGAGAGTATGTCAAAGTTTTTTTTTTTTTTAGTTTTTTTTT
>PVJS01030005.1:0-24386 GCA_004027185.1 Glis glis | reverse complement strand
GTTCAATGTCTAGTAACACACACACACACACACACACACACACACACACACACGATGAGGGGGTATAACTTGGAGGTAGAATGTCCCTGAGTTCAATCCCCAGAACCAGAAAAACAAAACAAAAAACAAGCAACGAACACAAAAAACAGAGTCTTATACAGATATTTGTATACTCATTTTCATAGCATCATTATTCACAATAGCCAAAGGGCAGAAACAACCCAAGTGTCTATCAATGGATAAATGTATCAGCTAAAATGTGGCATATACATACAATGGAATTTATTTCAGCCTTTAAAATGAAAGGATGTTCTGGCATATGCTACAGCATGGATAAACTTGGAGGACATCATTCTAAGTGAAATACTTATGATTCCACTTATATGAAGTACCTAGAATAGTCAGTAGTCAAATTCATAGAGACCGAGTGTAGAATGGGGGTTGCCAGGGTCTGCTGGCGGGGAGGGAGGAATGGAATGAGGATTTATTGTTTAATGGGTTTAGAGTTACAGCACTGCAAGATGAAGAAGTTCGGGAGATGGATGGTGTGAGGTTGCACAACAATGTGAATGCACTCAAAGCCACTGAACTACATGCTGAAAAGTGGTTCAGATGGTAACTATTGTATTATGTGTCTTTACCATGCTTAAAAATAAAACCAGAGCCGGGCGTGGTGGCGTACGCTTGTAATCCCAGTAGTTTTACTGGACAAGATCTACAAGTTAACATTTAACTTCACAGAACCTGAGCCCTGAATTAATAGTAAATAGCTAGCTGGGCATGGTGGTCGATGGAGGATCACAGGTTCGAGGCCAGCATGTGGTAATTTAGTGAGACCCTGTTTCAAAATAACAAATAAAGTAAGGCTGGGGGTGTAGCTCACAGGTAGAACATTCGGTTCAATCCCCAGCACCAGAAATAAATAAATAAATACATAATTTTAAAAAGAGCAAATAGCCAAATCACTGGAAGATACATTCCCCGAGGTAATAAAACAACCACTGGGTAGGCTTGTGAAACAAAGCCCAAAATGAAGTTGGCAGAACGTGCTGTACTCTCTTGGCCTTATTTCCAAGGTTTGGGTTATTAGCATTATTCTTTGATATCACAGTAATTTATGTCCTTGTTTTCCATCTAGTCTCTTGAGGACTGGGACTATGTCTTATTCTTCTTTCCCTCCTAACTATGCACTCTATATATACATATACATACATATATATATATATATATATATATATATATATATACACACATACTGGGAATTAAACTCGGGAATTCTACTTCTGAGCTACACCCCCAGCCCTATTAAATTAAATTAATTAATTAATTAATTTTTTTGTGGTACTGGGAATTAAACTCAGGGGAATTCTACTTCTGAGCTACACCCCCAGCCCTATTAAATTAAATTAATTAATTAATTAATTTTTTGTGGTACTGGGGATTGAACCCAAGGGCATTCTACCTCCAAGCTATACCCCCAGCCCTATTTTATTTTTTGTTTGGAAACAGGGTCTTGCTAAATTGCCAAGAGTCTCACTATGTTGCTGAAGCTTATCTCGAACCTGCAATCCTCCTGTCTCAGCCTCCCAAATACTGGGATTACAAGTGTGCGCCACCGCGCCCAGCTTCTGGTTTGTTGAATACAACTAAAGGATGAGCAACATGGCAGAGCCATGCATTCTCGCTGTTTCTGTGACTTCGCCCAATCCTGTAATTCCCCAGAGCCTTACTCTTCTTGCCTGTCCAGTGATGAGTTTACACCTAAATCCTGCACACAGTGCTGGGGCCCTGGGGTGCTGTCCAATCTCTGGGTTTTTCTCTCAGCTCTCTGTGCTTGGATTCAAGCTTGGTCTAATCATCTACACAAGAAAGGAGTTACCTGATGCAAACACACAAACCAAACAGAAAATGGTTCAATTAAGAGTCTGTTTCAAGCTGGGCATGGTGGCACACCCTTGTAATCCCAGTACTTGGAAGGCTGAGACAGGAGGATCACAGGTTCGCGGCCAGCCTCAGCTGCTTAGTGAGGCCCTCCACAACTTAGTGAGACCCTGTTTCAAAATAAAGAATAAAAAATAGGGTTGGGGGTGTAGCTCAGAGGTAGAATGCTCCTGGGATCCATCCTCAGTAACACACACACACACACACACACACACACACACACACACAAAGAGTCTGTTTCAAGCACATGCAGTTCTCAGAGGCATTTTGCATTTTTCTTGTTTTTCTCGGAAGAGGCACCCTAGATTCTGTGTGAAGCCTGCGGCTCTAACTTCTAGTCTTGGATGTGTGACTTTGTAACTTTGCTAGAGAGGGAGCAGCTGTTTGCTGGTGGCTTGGGGCCTGGGTCAGCAAGCCCCAGAGGGGAAGAAGCTGGCGTCCAGGCCTACCCTTGAGAAGGAGCAAATTACTATCTTATTACCAATTCCTGAGGCTCTCATTGCTGTTTTCAATTGATTTCTTGACAAATTCTGGCTGTTCCTCTTCTTGTTTTTCTGAGGACAGGAGGCATCCAGGCAATTCAGTCAGGAGCTCTGGGGAGTGCTTGCTGAAATTAATTTCAGCGCTTTGGAGTGAGATTTACATGGCAGAGTGGAGCCGGCTGGGGCTGCTCCCTTTGGCAGGTGCTGCTAGGCCATAGTGGATGTTGTCATCTCTTTTCCTGTTATGTGCAGTGCCCTCAAAGGCCTTTGGAGCCATGCCCTGCCTCATCCCAGCAGCCCCCAGGTACCTTGTGCTTCTGCCATAGGGGTCCAGCAACTTTGCTGGGTCTCACAGGCCAGCTGTAAAGTCCACCCCTCGGCCCCCTCCCAACTCAGCTTAGGACCCATTTGAAAGCACTTCCAGGGTGTGCAGAAAAGAACATGTCTGCTGCCGAGCATGGTGGGGCATGCCTGTAACTCCAGTACTTGGAAGGCTGAGACAGGAGGGTCGCAAGTTTGAGGCCAACCTCAACAACTTAGCAAGACCTTAAGCAACTAAGTGAGGTCCTGTGTAGCTCGGAGATAGAATGCCTTGAGTTCAATATACAGTGTCTCACACACACACACACACACACACACACACACACACACACGTGCACACACACACACATACGCACACACACACACACACAAAATGGGAGAGAGAGAGAGAGAACACATGTGTTGCCCATGTCTGGAGGTGAGTCCCAGATTCCTGCATGTCAGCTCACACTAGTCAGGGCCACAGATGGGGCTGGAGTCTGGCTGACTGGACCAGAGGTCTCTGGTGTCTGTTCTCCACTCCCCAAGTCTGGGTTGGAGGATGGTGAGGAGGTGCCACCCAATTGGACCACTTCTTTGGTTCCCTGGGGCTTTCTCGCCTCCTCTCCAGACCCTCAGTCTCCACAAAGGAAACCAAGAATCTTCCTAGCACCACATCCATCTTTTGCTAAGCACTTCTAGGCTAAGCACTTCTGCTCTGAAAACAATAACCATCATAAAAACAATAGGCTTGCCTCTATTGTTCAAAACATGTCCTATTTAGGTGATTTAAGGGGAGAAATGAGAGGCCCAGAGGAGTTAAATGGTTTGTCTAAAGGCACCAGCTAAGAAGGGACAGAAGAATGAGGATCCGAGCTCAGTTCTAAATGACCCCAATATTCATGTTCTTTTATACGTTTCCCTTTTCCTCTCTTTTGTAATGATTTTAAAGTCACATTTAATTGTTTTTTTTTATTATAAGAGGATCAGTTGCTCAAACAGAAAACAGAAAATGTAGCATTGTCTGAAGACAAAACAAAACAACCCACAGTCATTAGCGATCCCATCTTGCCAGGATAAAATGTGAAAATTTTTCTTTCGATATGTTTTCTCTGTGCATGCACACACATGCAGAGTGGAATCCCATTGTGTTTCCCTAAATCAATCAATAATATTCAGCCCCATATTTGTTAGCTCTCCAAGTCAAGTTCTGCCCAATTTTGTTTCTTTCTGTGTCCAGTCACACACAACTTTCTGAGCTGCAGCCCAGCGGGACACTGAAGCCTTTTATAGCATATTGTCCTGGCTCGTGCTAGAGATGCCTGCCATGCAATAGACACAGACACCTATTTTTTTATGAATCCTCCAAACTTTATTCAGGTTGGGTCTGTTATCTTGCTCAAAGTCAGTCCTAGAAGGAGAAGGAGGAGAAGGAGAAGGAGAAAGAGAAGAAGAAGAAGAAGAAGAAGAAGAAGAAGAAGAAGAAGAAGAAGGGGAGGAGGAGGAGAACGAGGAGGAGGAGGAGAACCAGGAGGAGGAGGAGGAGGAGGAGGAGGAGGAGGAGGAGGAGAAGGAGCCAATTTGATGCTGAACCAGTGGGCTCTTGTGCTGACCATCAGAAGAATCAGATAGAGGCAGGACAGTAATGGGAATAAGACTCTTTACTGGGGCTTCTTGCTTGAGCAGAAGGGAAGTGCAGCACTAACCCAGGAGACTGTCAGGCTGACTCCCAGGACAAAGGAGAGAACTAGTTCTTATTCTAGTGAGCAGGGCTGCTAGCAAGGGGGGCTAGAGGCTGGATGTGGTGATGCACACCTGTAATTCCAGTACTTGGGAGGATGAGACAGGATGATTGCAGGTTCGAAGCCAGACACAGCAACTTAGTCAGACTCCCAGCAACCTAGTGAGACCTTGTTTTAAAACAAAAAGTAAAAAGGGCTGGGGGTGTATCTCAGGAGGTAGAATACCCCTGGGTTCAATCCCCAGTGCCACAAACAAAACAAAACAAAACAAAACAAAACACAAAAGGGGGGCTAAGGGTTTAGGAATGTTAATTGGCTTTTGTTGGGAAATATGGGAACAAAGGAAACACGACTCTACAGACCAGAACAGGTGTTATTTGGGGTAAATCCTGGGAGGGGAGACTGACCATGAGAGAGTCCATGAGAGTCAGAAACCCCCTTCCTTACAGACTAGGGGCTTATATGGGGTGAGGAAGGGGGGGTACAGGAGTAGTCGTTTATGCCACTGGTTGGTGGGCTAGTGACAAGGTCATCTCAGGGCAGGGTAATGGTCAGGGGGCTTTACTCTTTCTTTCACACCATTTCTTGGGTTTCTTTGTTCTCAGTCCTCTCCGGCCAGACCTCACAGTGCCCACATTCCAGAGATTTTATAATATTTATATTGGGAAATGGGTTGCCATTTTTGCTCTAGCTACTTCCTGCATGACCATGGGACAAAGGTAGAACTAGGGCTAGAAGCTGTGTTGCAGGCACTGTGAGGATCTTAGGGGCCCTGTGTATTTGGGAGGAGGATGTATTGGCCTTTGGTCTGTAAGAGAAGAAGCTCATTAACAGAACAGTTAGTGATTTTTCAAACTTGTGACATAATCAGATTGATTATACATGGCCCTAAAAGTAGGAAGAAGAGGAAATGAGTAAAAGAGTTAGAAAGGGTAGTAGCCATGCTATCCAGGAGGAAGCATATCCAAAGATTCCTTTTGATTGGTGAATATTGTCTAGTTGTTTTTGCATATCAGAAACTAGTTATCTTTTTTGAATTATCAGTAATATTAAAACAACACATTCCAGGAAATTCCTGGCATCCCAAATGATGGAGTAAGATCAGGTAATCAATTGTTGCCCTATTTTCAAGTTGCCTGACATACCTCACCTAGCTCTTCATTGATGGCTGCCAAAGCTAAGGCTGTGTCGTTAACAGTTTTGGTGATTAGGAAGGCCAGCTGATTTATTCTAATATAAGCACCTACCATTAATCCAGGGATGGCCAATAAAGTGACTGACAATCCTGCAACAAGAGCTGGAGGCCAGAGATGTAAATTGCTATCACAGTCAGAGGTTAGGGAGCATGTGACCTGTGAATGAGTTTGTAACAATGGAGAAGGTAAAATCATTCCGAGTTTGTCAACATAACAGCAACCCTGAAATCCCTTGGGAATGGTGGAATAAGAGAAATTAAAACAAAAGACTGACCAACCTGAGGGTAGGCTCATCTCTGTTGTTGGGATTGGGCTATTTACAGTGTGATTACATTTAAGGTTACATGATGCTGGTCCTATATGCAGACAGTCTCCTGAAATAATCATCGAGATTGGAATGGGTTTTCCTGAACCCTGTGTCTTACTGAGTGTTATAAGTAAGGCTATTAAAACCAAGAGAGTCGTTAGGTTAAGATTTGTCTGTTTTTGGATTTCTTGTTCTGTTAGGCCAAGACCAATTAGATGTGAGGTCAGGACCTGTTTAGCTGAATTGGGCCTGAACACACAGAAGGAAGATGTGTTTAGAACATTTTCTGCCATGTGAGTCCAGAAATTAGTACTATGGAGAGCATAAGTCGGGTTTGGAGTAACTTGGATGAATATAGGAGTTGATTTTTTTGTATATCGAAAGAGTACCAGACCAAGAGGCTCCTCCTGGTCAGGTAGTCTCAGTTATTTTTTCCCACTGCCATTTTACACACTTACAGCTAATGGTGTCTATAGAGTAGCCTGTGGCAAGATAATATAAAAATTTTGGTTGTTTTCTCTGGTTTGATCTGTTAGGTTTTTAAACCTGGCTCTTTGATCCACTGTGGCAGGACTTGTTTGTCCATATGACAGGACCTTCAGGCAAGCTGCAGTTAGTCCAACAGTGGAGTATCAGGGGAGCACCCACAGTTATCATGGTGCCACTATAGCTAGATGCTGTTAGGAGATAGCTCTTAGCCGGTAGGCCCAAAATAGAGGAAAGAAGAATTAATGAGGATAAGCCCATTACTTATCCCCAGTAGGGGATTTTTTGAGGAGAAGTTTTAAATCTTTTATAGGTTAAGAGGTGTAACAGCTGGGGTCTCTTCTTTTCGTTTATCAGAATCCTCCGATTGGCTACAGCATATAGGTCCTAGCAGTTTCCAGCGTAATTCCAACCAGAAGGCATAAAACAATTTCGCATCAGCAGATCTAGTATAATGAGAAGGATGCTGAGGATAACAAGAATCCAGAATAGGGGATGGCTTAAAGCCTCCTGATGTATCATGGGAGGGGGTTTGGATTTCTTACTCAGAGGAAGTCTGATCCTAGGAATAATCAATCAAATCACCTTGCAAGGATGGTTGGTCTGCCTGTATATATGGGGTTCCAGGAAGAGGTGAGAAGACAGTTTTGACACAGAAAAATGAAAGGATTGAGTTATGAGCCGCCACTGTGTTATCTGGTATGGGAAGTAGGGACAGGGGGTGAATTGTGAAGGAAAGAGAAAGCAAGGCAGAGTGAAAAGAAGTTAATTTGGGTGGGGTATAATTTTGGAATGTGCCCTGAAGCCACTCCTTGTGGAGTGTGTGTAGGACTTGTTCAGGTGTGTTGAGGGGACCACGAGGAAAACAAGTGGAATTCTAGGAAAGTGGAAGTCTAGGAAAAACCTGTGGAATTCTTGTCGAGAAAGGGACACGAGTTAGGCCATGTCATTATGCTCAGATCCATTTTCTTCTGGTATGGGGGTGAGATTGTATTCTTTTTCTGGATGTTTTATAATTTTTATCCACCAGGATCCTGGAGAGGGGGAAGAGGGTGAGAGAATGTGGGGTTTAGTAGAGAAAAAGGGAAGATAGGGGTTTATATATATAGTACCTAGATTTAAAGAATCTGGTTCTTATGGGTGCGGTGGTCGTGCCTGCTTGAGAGTGGACAGATGATACCAGGAGGGGAGTCCCTTTAATATCACTGCTGTTGGGGTGGTCAAAATAATTTGGTGGGGCCCTTCCCATTTCTCCTAAGTGGCTTAGGAGAAGTTTGGAGATATACCAAATCCCCTGGTTGTAAGGAGGAATGGGTAAAAGGGGAGGGTTGGGGAAGATTGGAATCTATGTGTTTCCATAACACAGAAAGAAGGGAGTGAAGGAGGGGACTGAGCAAGGGTGGAGGTATGGAAGGGGAAACCTGGGTGAGTAGAGGTACAAATGGAACAACAGGTCTCCCAGACATTATTTCAAAAGGACTTATCATGAGAGGTTTTTGAGGAAGTGTTCTTAGTTTTAGGAGGGCTAAGGGAAGGAGGGTGATCTAGTCAGTGTCAGTTTGTTGGGAGAGCTTGGTTAGGGTGGGTTTTTTTTTATACTTTATTTTGAAACCGGGTCTCACGAAGTGGTTAGGGTGTTTTTAAATATTCCATTCATTCTTCCCACTTTTCCTGATGACTGGGGACTATACGGGATGTGGAAGTGCCAGGTAATCCCTAGAGTTTTAACCAGACTTTGGGTGATTTCAGAGGTGAACTCGGGTCCATTATTGGACTGGATTGAACTGGGTATGCCAAATCAGGGAATTGTATTAGAGGTAAAGTGAAGAGTGACAGTTGAGGCTCTTTTTTTGGTAGTTGGAAAGGCCTCGACCCACCCAGAAAAGTATTTACTAAGACTAAAAGGTATTTTGTTTTTCGTACTGGGGGCATGTGGGTGAAGTCTAGTTGCCAGTCTTCCTCAGGATGGTGACCCTGGGCTTGGTGAGTGGAGAAGAGTGGGGGTATTAGGTTAGAGGAGGTTGGGGATTATTGGCAGATATTACAGTAATTTATAATTTCTTTTATCTGCTGTTTTATTTCTGATATGAGGTAGAGGTGGGGTTCTAGTAATCTTTGGATAGGGTAGGAGCCAACATGGAAAAGGTTATGTAAATAGGTGAGGAAGTGATTTTGGGACTGCTCTGGAAGAATCAACTTTCCCTGTATATACTAATAGGGACCCTGGAGGTGGGCTCCTAGAGTCTTAAGTTGGCTCCCTTGTTCAGTGGAATACTCAGTTGGAACAAGAGGTGGGGTTGAGATTAGTGGGAATAAGTAGTGAGGAATATATTCATTTTTAGCGGCCAATCTTGCTAGCTTGTCTACCTCTCGATTACTTGAGGAGCTATATCCTTTATCCTTTTGTGTCCCTTGCAATGGATAACCACTGCTGCCTTTGGTAGAAGAGCTGCTTGGAGAAGGTGATTGATTAATTTGTGATTTTGTACAGGACTCCCTGTTGCAGTTAAAACACCTCGCTCCCTCTAGATTTGGGCATCAGAGTGAAGGATGTTGTAGCCATATTTGGAATCAAGATATATATATATATATATATATATATATATTAATTATAGAATTTTTTGCTAAGGTTAGTGCTCGAGTTAGGCCTATTAGCTTGGCTTGTTGGGAAGTGATGTGAGGGGGTAAGGGGGATGCCTCAACTATCCTCCTAGGTGGATAGCATTGATCATAGTCACGATACCCTTCAATGATGGCATATCCAGAGGTTGGGGGTCCTTTGATGCGCTCCCATCAACCAACCAGTCAGGTGTCCCCAGAATGTGGGTGGTGGTTATAGGATGTAAGGAGGTCAGGGAAAAGTCCATAATCTCTGAATAGTTATGTTGGTCATTTTCTTCTGGGTGTTTTGGGGGCAAAAGGCTAGCAGTGTTTAAAGGGGGGCATCTTGAAGGAGATTTTAGGCTGGTGGAGAGTAGAGTGGAGAGTTTGTAGGCAAGAATCTAAAACTGTTAAGAGCTTTATGACTAAGCATATCAGGTAAGTTGTGAGAGGACAGCACCAGAAGGGGGTGATAGAAGGTTGGCTTGAGGGCCTCTGGAATTAGTAGGGTGGCAGAAGCCAAGACCTTTAGATAGAGTGGCCATCCCTGATATATGGAATCTAATTGTTTTGATAGGTAGGTGACAGGCACTATCTGGTCCCTGGCTGACTGAGTTAGGAGCCTAAAGCCTGTTTTTTTATGCTATGCAGATATAGAAAAAAAGTTTGTTTCAGTTTGGCAGCCCAAAGGCAGGTGCCTGCCTCAGGGCCTGCTTTAAATTGTTAAAGGCTCTGGATAGGTCCGGGTCAGGGGAAATTAGGTCAGTAAGGTTTCCTTTTGCAGCTTTGTAGAGGGGTTTGGACCGGCTTAGCTATGTACATAGTACATGCCGAAGTGGAAATTGTCTGCAAGCAGACACGCTTCCTTGGACCAGCACAGAGGACCTGGCAGGGAGCACAGTCTTTGCAGATTGATAGATGGGTGTGGTGAAGAAGGAAACCATGGCGATAAAACACTCCTGCCTCTTGCCATTCTGGATAACGAAGTTATCTAAATCTTGTAGGATTTGGGGGTTGAATGTACCATTTTCAAGCCATTGGCTCTCATTTTCCAATTTATATTGAGGCCAGTAAAAAAATAAGATTTTCAGTTTAAGCTCCCCCTTTGGTCCCAAGGTGGAAAGATATTTTAAAAGGCATGCCAGAGGGGACTGGGGGAGTATCTTTGAAGTTTGGGAATCCATAGGTCGGTTAACCAAAGTGCTGGAGGACAAGTGTGGCTTTTACAAAGTGGTGGAATCCAGAAGGGCCACCCGCTAAGCTGGTGGGAGGGGCCAGACACAGAAAGCCCAGCATCCCTGAACTTTTGTTTTGACAGAGGGGGGTCCCAGGGCCTATGGTGGTGCGGGAAGTCCCAGTGCAGGCATGTCCCAAGGCCTGCAGTGGTGCGAGAACCCTGGCGGAGGGATCCCAGGGCCAGTGGTGGTGTGGAAACCCCGATGGGGTGATCCCAAGGCTTGTGACAGTGTGGGAGACCCTGGCGGAGGGATCCCAGGGCCAGTGGCAGTGTGGGAGACCCCAGCGGAGGGATGGCCTGTGGTAGTGTGGGGCCCCAATGGGGGAACTGACCAGGAGAGAGTCCACGAGATCAGAAGCCCCCTTCCTTACAGACTAGGGGCTTTTTATGGAGCAAGGAAGGGGGCGGGTACAGGAGTAGTCATGTATGCCACTGGTTGGTGGGTTAGTGACCAGGTCATCTCAGGGCCGGGTAATGGTCAAGGGGGTGTTTCTCTTTCTTTCACACTGTTTCTTGGGTTTCTTTGTTCTTGGTCCTCTCCGGCCAGACCTTACAGTGCCCACAGCTTTAGGAACATTTCAAAAGGTTTTTTTTTAAATCTTTTTTTGTGAGGTCACTTTAGTTTCTGAGGAAGGCAAGGCCAGAGCCAAATTAGTTTTCTTTTTTTAAAATCAGTACCACATCCTATATAAACATCTCTGCTTTGTGATAGGGATGAGTTCTGTAGCTGTTGAGAGAGCACCAGTGGGGAGAAGCAGAAAGCACAGAGCTTGGTGAGGAACAAGTCGAGGGTCAGGGAACTTGTTGCTTGGTTGACTCCTCCACAGTTTGATCCTTTATTTTTGTGTGTGGTACTAGGGATTGAACCCAGGAGCTCTCTATGAGCTACACCCCCAGCCCTTTTTATTTTTTATTTGGAAACAGAGTCTCACTAAGTTACCATGCACTGGTCTCAAACCTTCAATCCTCCTTTCTCAGCCTCCCAAGTCCATCAGTCTCTTCCTTCCTTCCTTCCTTCCTTCCTTCCTTCCTTCCTTCCTTCCTTTTCTTTCTTTCTCTTTCCTGTGGCACTGGGTATACCTCCAGCCCTTTTTATTTTTTATTTATTTTATTGCACATCACTCCTTCATTATACTGATTTGGAAAAAAAAATTAGTACAGTTATGCTTAAAACGAGTGCTGGGCCCACGTGGTAGGGCCAAGCAACTGGAACATGATTCAGAAACTGATACAATGAAAGACACGTGGACATGATCAAGAGGCATTTCACTGCCACAAAACAAGGCAGAGGCAGGATTCTAAGATACATAGCAGGAGGCATTCTTACCCCGTAGAGGCCCATGAGCTTATCCCACATTGGTGTGAGAAATGGCTCATTTTCTGGTGACCACACGTGGGACTATTTAACCACCATTAGAAACCCCAGAATGGGTTTGTTTAGTATTATTTTTATATATTTTTTTCTTTTTGTAAAAGTAAACGAAACACATAAACTTAATTTGGAATTGATCCCAACCTTTTGGAACCAGCTTCTCTGGGAAATAGTTGTTCTTTAAATCACCATGCAGGTTACATTTATCTTCCATTGGAATGACTAGAACACCCAGACAATTACCTGACTACAGCAGCGTGCAGAGCTGGCTGGGAACACAGATAGGCTTTCTGACTTCTCATTGATTATGCCTTAGCATGACCCCTCCCTATCCCCTACCCAATCAGGTCCTTAGTAAACAAAACACTAGGAAAAAACAGAATTACTACCTCTTAACTCTCTTGGATAAGAGGAGCCTTCCCTATGCTTGGACTGAGACTCTGTGCCTCAGAGGTGCTATTCTGACTAGATTCTATGAAGGGAGTGGGTGCAATAGACAAAATACTAAAATTAAGATGGGAGCCACTGGTACCCATCTGCAGCTACAACCTAAGATGCCTATAGATGTGGTCATTGTGGCAGGTGCAGGAGAGAGGTGCAGAGACATGGACGGGCAGGGTGTTCCTTGGGATAGTAGTCTCCTGCTCGCCTTCCCTTCTTGGCTTTTCCCTGGGCAACCACAGCTTCCATGCCTTCACGGATGGTCTCTTCATCTCCCAGGAATTGCATGGGCTTCAAGTTCTTATCCAATTCATAGACAGTGGGAATACCACTGTATGGCAGGTTCAGTTGGCAGGTTCAGCTCCATGATGGCCTATTCAGACAGACCCTCCAGATGCTTGATGATGCATCGAAGGCTGTTGCCATGGGCTGCAATCTGGACCTGTTTCCCCTCCTTGATCTGGGGGACAATTTCTTCAGAAGGGCAGAGCTCTGGAGATAGTGTCTTTCAAACTCTCACAGGAGGGCAGCTGATTCTCTGCAAGGTCTGCATACCTGCGATCCTTACTGATAGTGCTGTAGAAAGGGTGCTCAGGCTCCATTGGAGGTGGTGGGACATTATAGGAGCACCTCTAGATCTTTACCTGGGTCTCACCATACTTGGCAGCAGTTTCTACTTTGTTGAGGCCAGCCAGACCTGCATAATGTCGCTCATTGAGGCACCAAGTCCTCACCACTGGAAGCCTTGTCAGGTTAATGGCATCCAACACTGTCCAGAGTGTCTGGATTGCTCTTTTCTTCACTGAGGAGAAGCAGATAGCAAATTCATAGCTGGCATCTTGCAGCACCTGCCCGCTGCGCTTTGCCTCCTTATTGCCCTCAGGGCTTAGGTTGGTGACGTACCAACCACTGAAGCAACTCTCCAGGTTCCAGGTGCTCTTGCTGAGCTGGATCAGCACCAGCTTGTCGGCAGCCATGGCAGTGGGCTGGCGATGCAGCACCCCCTTTTTATTTTGAAACAGGGTCTCGCTAGGTTGCTGAGAGTCTTGTTAAGTTGCTGAGGCTGGTCTTGAACTTTCGATCCTCCTGTACCAGCCTCCCAACTACTGGGAGTATATGCATGTGCCATCGTGCCTGGCTGCTTTAAACAAAAAAAATTAGGCACCTTTGTTGCAAGAGACTTGGTCCATGGAGAACAAGAGACAGAGGCCAGAGTAGGATAGCAGGTTTCTTTATTCACCGGTGAAGGCCCAGTGAGCAAAGCTCCGGATCTGAGCCCCGAATGGCATCATCATACAGATTATATAGCCCCAGAGAGACAGGTTTTGATTGGATCAATAATAGGCAGGAGTACCAATACGGGGACTCAGGTCAGGTTTCATTTCCGCTTGTTGAGCTAGATTTCCTATATTAGCCTCCACGTGGTTGGGACTGGGTGGCGCCATCTTGGTGGACTTAGCTGTTTTATCTTGTGGTCCTAGCTGCTGGGAAAGATCCTCCTCTGTTTACCTCAGGGGTGGGGGGCTGCTGTGAAGAAAGCTTCATTCTCCTATCTTGTCCCTAGGCTTTTAGCCAAGAGTGGTCTTTAAAGACATAGCTGGGCTCCAGCTTCACCTTAACTACATGACTATTTGACTAGCACTGAGAAATCCTGACAACTTAGAAGAAAAAAAAAACCTTTTACTTCCCACACATATGGAAAATTTCATTTTAATGAAGGCCCCACTGCCCTACAAGGTTTTGTGGTGGGATTTCATGACCAGCAGATGTAACCAAAAACTTGGCATCTGCCCCATTTGCCAAATGAAATAATTGGGATAAGCCTTTGGGAAGAAGGAAAAACAAATTTTATTGATTTGCTAGCAAATGGTAAAAAGTCAGTGAACATTGCATTCATTAAACAAACTGAAATTTTCTAAAGCTCAAAGAAAAGAATCTTCCTTTTAAAGCTAGCAGTTCAGGGTCAGGCAGGTGTGCTTATCAGAAAACAAAACAAAACAAAGCCCCGAAAACAAAACAAAGCAAAAAGCCGGGGCGTGGTGGCTTGTAATCCCAGTACTTTGGGAGGCGGAGACCGGAGGATCCGGTTCGCGGCCAGCCTCAGCTCTCTCGCTCTCTCTCTCCCTGTCTCACTCTCTCTCTCCCTGTCTCTCTCTCTCTCTCCTTAGTGAGGCCGTCCGCAACTTCGTGAGACCCAGTTTCAAAATAAAGTATAAAAAAAAATAGGACTGGGGGCGTAGAGCGGAGGTAGAACGCCCCTGTGTTCAATCCCCGGTACCGCAAAAAAAAAAAAAAAAAAAAACCAGAACAAAAAAAACAAAGAAAAAAACCAACCAACCAAACAAACCCCAAAAGCCCACAATTTATGTCCACATTTTCCTTGAGCTGAGCCACAAGACACAAGGTCATAATTAATCCAAAAAATGGACCTTCTGAGCCCTAGCTTCCTACTCCCACACCAGAGACCACCTGCTTAGAGACCCGCACTGGACTGTGTTAGCATTTGCAGGCTGGGCAGAGCAGACTGGTGCAGTGAGAGGAGACAGTGCCTTCCTGCCTTGCCTTCCACCTCCATTTCCTCACCAGCATCAGCATCTGAATGAAACCTGGACAGGGCCTGCCCATAGGACAAAAGACCCAGGCCTTTTGTCCCCATGTGCCTCCTCCTGGTCCAGTCAAAGACCTACAGGGTACACTTGGAGCCAACAAGTTCAAGGCCCCTTGTGAACTTATTTTTCTCAGTCCTCTCCATCCTCTCTGCCCCTTTATGGACCATCACAACATCTGCTATAATTGCCCAATAGGCAGGGTTGGCTGGGGGAGGCTGCGGGAGGCTGGAGGTGGGGAGAAGCGGCCTCCTGGGAGGTTCTGGTTTTGCTGCTATTAGTGATTCAGCTTTGGCCTTTCCCCATTCGAGAGGCCATCAGTCCAATGGCCTCAGAGCTGACCTTTTCCCAGGCCTTCCTGGAAGTGCGGCACATGAAATCAGACGTTCAGGGCTGTATTTAATTCCCATCTTTCCAAGGAGTTTCTGTAGGATTTGAACATGCTCTTTGCCTGCCCTCAGAGCCCCTCCTGTGACTCCCTTTTCTCCTCCTCCTCCTCCTTCCTCTTCTTCTTTTCTTGGTAATATATATATATATATACATACATATATATATATATATATATATACATATATATATACATATATATACATATATTGTGAAGATCATTTTATTTATCATAATATTTATCATTTTAGCCATATTTGAGTATACACTGCAGTGGCATTGAGTCCTCTCCTTCCTTCTCACTTCTGGCAGCCATAATGAGAATGCTTATTATGGGTTGGATATTAAATGTCCTCCAAAGGCCATATGCTGAAGGCTTGGTCCCTGTGGGCACTGAGGTCTGACTGTGAGGCCTCGCTGGAGGAGGTCAAGAAAGGCAGGAAGACATTTCTAACCATTTCTAACCATCCCCCTGCCCCCAGACCCATAAATTTACCTGCCCTGGCCTGCTGTCAAGCCTACCAATCGGAGAAATACATGACTGCTTTGTCTCCCTCCCTCCTAACGCCCCACAAAAAGCCCCTAGTCTGGAAGGAAGGGGGCGTTTCTGACTCTCGTGGGCTCTCTCCTCAGTCAGTTACCCCTCCCAGGCTTCACTCCAGTTAAAGAGCCTGTTCTGGTCTGTACAACTGTGTTTTCTTTATCCCTGTATTATTGTACAGTCCCCAGCTGATGGCGCTGTTGGGAGGTGGTGGAAACATTAGGCTGTGGGGCCTAGGTGAAGGGAGCAGATACATGTCTTCGCAGTGTTTATTTTGTCCCTGACCCCCCACATCCCCTCTCTGCTGCCTGCCAGCCATGAGGTGAGCAGCTTTCCTCCTCCATGTTCCTCCCCCAGGATATCCTGCCTCACCACAGGGTCAGAAACAGCAAAGCCAAGTGACTGCACTAGAACATCTGAAACCCTGAGCCAAAACAAACCTTTCCTCCTTTAAATTGATTTTTCTTGGGCATTTTGTCACAGCAATGGAAAGCTAACACAGTGCTCCTGTTTGCTTCCTCCCCAGGCCACACGGAGGGTCAACTTGGATGCCCCAGATCTCCCAATTGAATGAAAAGTTTCTGTCCTAACAACCACCCATTTGATACACATGAGCTTTCTACTAAGTCTGCCTTCCCTCAGCTGAAGTCTAATGGGAGGCTTTCAAACTAAAAATATCAAAGTGTAGCTGGGCATAGTGGCACGTGCCTATAATCCCAGTACTTGGGAGGCTGAGACAGGAGGATCGCAGGCTCGAGGCTAGCCTCAGCAACTTATCAAGACCCTGTTTCAAAATAAAATAGGGTTGAGGGTGTAGCTCAGAGGTAGAATGCCCTTGGGTTCAATTCTAGTGCCCTCCCTCTCCCCCCTCCACACACACACGATGAAGCAGAAGCTGGGCATGGTGACCCATATCTGTAATCCCAGTATTTGGGAGGCTGAGATAGGAGGAGTGTGATAACATGCCCTAAAAGTAATTTTTTAGCCTTGTTTTCTACCCTAAAATTAAACTCCCTGTCTTTACCGCCCCAAGGAAAAAGCCAGTCCCCCAAGGACAAAAACAGTTCTTGCCCTTATTGCCCCTAGGACCACGCTTCGCGGCCTGCAGCTGCAGCTCTGGGCTCCGGCCGGCCAGCGCACACCGGACTTCTGATACGATTACGATGTGAGCAAGCATCACTTCTGCCCAGACCAAGCTCCGACCCCTGCCTGTGTGCTCAGCCCATGCCCCTGGACCTACCCCCTTGCTTCTAAATAAGGAAAATTTACTATGATTGGTCGATTCCGAGCATACCCCGCGAACTCTGCTTGCTCTCTATAAAAGGAAGCGGTGAACTGTACACCGGGCTACCATTTTTTGACTTGCTGGGGAGTGGTGGCCCCGTGGTAATAAATGCTTCCCACCTTAACTGAGTCTAGTCTCGGACCCTTTGTCTTAAACATAGGGTACAACAGGAGCACAGGCTTGAGGCCAGCCTCAGCAACTTAATGAGGCCTGTTTAAAAATAAAAAATAAATAAAAAAGGGCAGGGGTATAACTTAGAAGCACAATGCCCATGAGTTCAAACCCCAATACAAAAAAAAAAAAAAGCAGATTAAGCAAGAATAGGAAATATCAAGTACATTGCATGTGATAATGATAAATTTTATTTCGTGAGCCCAATCTTGCAGTTTACATAAACACATTCATGGCCAGGTGTGATGGCGCATGCTTGTAATCCCAGTACTTGGGAGGCAGAGACTGGAGGATCCGGGTTCGTGGCCAGCCTCAGCTACTTAGTGAGGCCCTCCGCAACTTCGCGAGACTGGGTTTCAAAATAAAGTATAAAAAATAGGGCCGGGGGTGTGGCTCGGAGGTAGAATGCCCTGGGTTCAATCCCCGGTACTGCCAAAAAAAAAAAAAAAAAAAAAAAAAACCCCCCCCCACACACACATTCATGCTGGCGGGTGCTGGTTGTAAATGACTGTTTCTGGGGGTCATGGTCAAACTGCACGACTGTGCTAGAACACTACTCGCATTTGCCATGGAAACAACTTCTTATGGAGGTCCGTTTGTGATAGTGCTGTCCCTTGGCTTGGTGGGACCTACACACTCAAGAGGGCCATAAAATCATATTTGGTTGTGACCTGGGAGTGTTGGATGGACGATAGGCAGAGAGGACTGGTCTGGCCAGGAGGAAGCCGGACCAGCCTTGGTTGGACCCAGGAGGACTGCTTGAGGGCCAAGGCAGCTGGTGGGAGTCAGAGTCCTGAGTCCTGCTACAGGAGGCCACCACCTAGCCAACTGAGTCTGTCCGCCTGCGTCAAGCTAAGGAGACTGTGCTGGCAGACCTCTAAAGTCTCTGCTGATTGTGACATTCTGTGGTTTTCCGAGGCCTGTTCACTGGGAGCTGTGGATGGAAAACCAAGGGCCAGAGGAGACCACACACACACAGCCCAGGGGCAGGATTAGTGGCTGATCCCCTGCTGACTTTGGCTGCAGCTCCAGCTATGGCTAGAAATAAGCTGGTCCAGATGGGAACTCCCCACTGCCTCTCCTCTCCTCTCCTGGCTGGCCAGTGCAGACTGGGAGAACTCCTAGGACTGTCCCCATGACTATGGTGGCAGTCGTGCCTGCCATGGTTTTCCTTGTATCTGGGTCTCTTTCAGCAGTTGCCCCCCAGTGCCGGGCATCTTCCCTCTGGGCAGGGAGTCATTGTACTGGAAGGAGGCTGAAGTCCTTTGATAGGCCTGGAGACCTCTTGGCCACTGGTGAGGTAACACTGGGCTCTTCATGGCTGATGCTGCTTCAAAGACATTGCGGGGCTCCACAGTTGGATGGCTTTGACATTTATAGGGAAACCAATGAGCTAATAAGCCAGAGAGGTTTCTGGTGTCTGGAGGATGATTTATGAGAAGAAATCTACCCCAGGTAGGAATGTCCAGAAACTTATGGGACCTCTGCAGCCAAGGACACATGCTAACTCCATGATTCATTTCATGAGACTCACGACGAGATGGGCAGAGGGCTCTGAGTGTGTCCTTGGGGACGGGGCCCAGCAGTGCTGCTGCAGGCAAGGAAGGGCTGCCCCTCAGCAGCAGTGGGGACTTGGCTCTTCCTTCTGAAATGACTCTCAGAGACTGCAGGGAACGTTTAAGATCAGCTCGCCCAGTCTTCCAACAGGTCAGAGCACAAGTCCTTTTAGAAGATGAGCTCACGTGGAGCCCTATGTGTAAAACAGCTGGAATGTTGAGTGCAGTGGTGCATGCCTGTAATCTCAGTACTTGGGAGGCTGAGACAGGAGTATCGCAGGTTTGAGGCCAGCCTCAGCTACTTAGTGAGGCCCTCTGCAACTTAGTGAGACCCTGTTTCAAAATACAAAATAAAAATAGGGCTGGGGGTGTAGCTCAGAGTAGAAGGTCCCTGGATTTAATCCTCAGTACCTCATAATAAATAAATAAATAAATAAATAAATAAATAAATAAATAAATAAATTTTGAAAAGGGCTGGGGGTGTAGCTCTGAGGGAGAATGCCCCTGGGTTCAATCCCCAGTTCCAAAAATAAGTAAAATAAAATAAAATAAAAATAAAAAGGGCTAGGGGTATAGCTTGGAGGTAGAATACCCCTCAGTTCCATCCCCAGTACTAAAAACAAACAAAAAACCCAAAACCAACTGCTGGAGGACAAGCTGCTCTGAAGAGCAAGGCAGCGAGCTTTTCTCCCGACTTCACTGGCCACCAGAGGCTCCTCTTCTTCCCAGGACAACCCCCGAGGCACAGGGTCTGGAAGCCCCTTATTTTGTAGAGAAGGAAACTTAGATCCTAAAACACTGAGTGACAGCTTGGCTTCTCCAGAAAGCAGAGCCAGGGGCAAAGGCATGGGTGCTGGTGGCTTATCTGAAGGTGATTCCAGAAATAGAAGGAAGGAGCAGGGAGAAGCGGGCCAGGAAGCAAGGACTTCAGTCGGGAGCTGGATTCCTCCAGGCCCTCTGGGGAAGAGGCCCGAGGCCTTCTAGGTTGGAGCACTTCCCCACTGGCGTCCATCCCCCTGCTGATGGGTTCTCTGGTGGGAGGGACTTGCTTCCAGCCCTTGGCCGGCCCTCGAAGGCTGTGCTGGAGGCGGGCTGAGCGCCTGTGGTGCAGAGGGGTCCTGGGTGGGCTAGCAAGTGGGAAGAAGGGGACTCCTCAGGCAGGGTCTGTCAGCACAAGTGGACATGAGCTCACCTGGAACTTCCCATCTCAGGTGCTGCTGAAATCAAAGATGGGCCCAGGGGACATGATGTCTGGGGCACCAGCAGGACCTGCTGTGAGGGAGTGATCCAAGGTCCAGAGAGTCCATGAGCTGAGCCTTGGAGCCCAGGGCTCTACAAGCAGGGGTGACACTTGAGGCTACGTATGCAGATGCACACAGTCTCACACAGGAGTAATCTCTCTCTCTCTCTCTCTCTCTCTCTCTCTCTCTCATCTTAGCATTTGAAAGGCTGATGGAAATTAGTGAGGAGTAATAAAGGAAAAAGCAAAGGCCATTTATTGGGCTTGTTGCAGCAAGAAAGTCAGTCTCCCTCACATGTGTTTGGCAGAGACTCAAGGCGGGTGGAAGTCTGGGAAGGCTTTGGAGCAGGAAAGGGAGGCTCCGGGTGCACCCTGATTGGAGGCTGTGGGCAGAGGATGCTGCAGGCTGACCAACTAGATACAGAGCATCCTGGGTGATTGGTTGGGGGTGCATAGCTTTCTCTGGTTGGTTGCAAGTTAGAAGCAGGGACAAAAATGAGGGAAGCTGTCATATTTTTAACGTATTATTATTATTGTTATTTGGTACTGGGGATCAAACCCAGGGACATTCTACCTCTGAGCTACACCCCCAGCCCTTTTTATTTTTATTTATTTTGTTTTGAAATAGGTTCTCACTATGTGGCTGAAGGTCTCACTAAATTGTTGAGGCTGGCCTTGAACCTGTGATCCTCCTGTCTGAACCTCCCAAGTACTGGGATTACAGGTGTGCCCCACTGTGCCCAGCTGTGAAGCTGCTATTTATTAATCAAGCCCTGTTGACCATGTGGGGCTGATCACTGACAGGGCTTTTGTTTGGCTTCTTGGATAGTGGTGAGAGATAGCAGACTGACTTCCTGCAAGTCCGACTTATAGCAGGCTGGCTTCCGGGCTGTTTATTATAGATAAGGGGTTGGCTTCCTGGCTGGTTGCTGCAGATTGATTGTCCTGATCTATTTTTATATATGGTCTGGTCATTGTCCATTTGTATACTCGTTCTCTCAGGATCTCCAAGGCTACTAAAGGCAGGAATACCCCTAAGCATCCTTAACAGATGGTCAGCTGTAAGGCCTCTTTTTGAGCACATCTAGCAAGGAGAAGCTCACTATTTCTATGGCAGCAGCTGGGGTGTTCTTCCTTACACTGGACCAAAGTCTTCTCTCCCGTAACTTCCATACTTTTGCTTTGTGAAACAACCCAGAGCAAGCTTTCCCAGCCTCCCTTAGTCTTTTCCATATGAGAGGCAGTGCAGTCTGATGGTCAGTTCCCTTCGACTCTCCAGCTGGAAGAAGGTGCCTTGGGGCCAAACAGCTGTGTCCCACCTCTGTGAAAGATGCCATGGTTCACAGGACATTGACCTACCCATGTCCTTTGGTTCCCTCAAAAACACATGGGTGCTGGGCATGGCGGCACCTGTGACCCTCCTGTCTCAACCTCCCAAGTACTGGGATTACAGGCATGTGCCACCACACCTGGCTGGAGCACATATTTAGAAAAAGGGCTCCATTAAAGCCAAAGAGAAGCCAGGTGTGGTGGCATATATACTTGGGAGGCTGAGACAGAAGGATCGTGGGTTCTCAGCCAGCCTCAGCAACTTAGAGAGGTCTCTTAGCAACTTAGTGAGACCCTGTTTCAAAAAACAAACAAACAACAAAAAACAACAACAAAAAAACAATATGCTGGGCATGGTGGTGAAGAACCAAAGTGAAGCCATGACAGGCTTTAGTTAAAGCTTTAAGTAGGATAGGCAGGCCTAAGTATCTGTTTTCTAGAAGTTAAGTTCCTATAGCCTGATTGCCCCATACCCTGTAGAAACCATCGAGTATGCTAATCTGATCTTGGCCCTAGCAACCCCTAGAAACAGCCAAACGGTGTCAAGTACACCTGGGTTTAGAAGGCCCCCTCCCATCCTGGACATTCCTAGGGAAGGTAGTGTGGGCCCAGCCAATTGGCTAAAAGGCCACCATATAAGGTTAAAACTTCCCTAACGATGACCCCTACCTAAGGCGCAAAAGTTAAACCAACCAGAGAACGCCAACAAGCTTATGTTTTAAACTAACCTATCAATGTAAAGGTGGGGTGGGTTGCCTCCTTGGGGGATAAAAGCTTTGTTCTCGGAGAGCAAGGGGCTTCTCCCTGTGACGACTGCATTGGTGCACAGTAGGAGCCCAAGCTCGAGCTTGAATAAAAGACCCTCGTGTGTTTTGCATCGGAATCGGCTCCCTGGTGGTCTTTGGTGGGATCACGAACTTGGCACTAACCCTGTAATCCCAGTACTTGGGAGGCTGAGACCAGAGGATCTCATTTTCGAAGCCAGCCTCCAGCAACATAGCAAGGCTTGCAGCAACTTAGCAAGACCCCACTTCCAAATAAAAAATAAAATAGGGCTGAGGGTGTAGCCCAGAGGCAGAAGGCCCCTGGGCCCCATCCCCAGTACCAAAATTAAATTAAATTAAATTAAAATAGGGCTTGGGATGTAGCTCAGAGGTAGAATGCCCGCCCCTAGGTTCAATCCCCAATACCACAACAAACACACAAGCAAACAAACAACATGGGTGAGACAGATGCCGAAGACACAGGGTGGAAGGAGTAAGAGATCTAGGCTGGTTTACATGGTGGAGCCAGAAAAACCAGGCTTCATTCCGTGCCTCATTCTCCTCCTCTTCTGTGGCCTGGTGGAGTTTGGGCTCTGCCACCACCTAGATGGGTGCCCTTTGGCCTTTTTCGGTACAGGCTCCTCCTCTGCAGTGGGGGGTGGGAACAGGTCAGATAGCCTTGTGACTAAACCTTGGGGTGGACATGCACATGACATCCTGTTGGTGGGTGTTTGTTCTGAGCAGACTTAGAGCGTGAAAAACAACCAAAACACGGTCTCAGTCATTTCAAGAACATTCCTTGTAATCGTGACCAAGACAAGGTTCTTTATTTGTTAACATTCCACACAAACTTTACATGACTTATGCTATTTTAGGGCAGAGATATAGAGAGAGCGAGAGACTAGTACAACCTGGAAAGCAGGTTGGGTGGTCCATTTACTGCCGAGCTCAGCTGGCCGTGTCAGGGTCTCAGGTCTGAGTTAGTTGTGAGTCTGGTTTGGGTGTTCAGGCCTGACCTTACCCAGTGCTCTACAGAACCGAAGGTGAGGACTTGCCTGATGGCTACCAGCACAGCTGCAGGGCAGCGTTCAGCCTCGTTATCGGTGGTCAGAACGGCAAGGTGGCAAGGCTGAAGCTGTGGGTTTTCAATCTCAGGTCCAGACAATTATTGTCCTCAGGTTGCTAGGGACTCCATGTGTTTCTGGTCAGCAGGCCTTGTGCCTGCACATTGCGTATCATGCCTGGGCATTGCACCTTGTACCTGGTCCCTGTATATGTGTCGCTCTGATGCCCTGGGTGTGTAGTGCCATGCCTGTGTGTGCTGTGAGTTATGCTCGTGCACTGCATAGCAGGCTGGAGTGCGATGAGCACACCCAGGTATGCTTTGGGAGTTAAGTCCCTCTGGCTTTGTGTGTGTGTGTGTGGGGGGGTACTGGGGATTGAACCCAGGGGCATTCTACACACCCAGCCCTATTTTATTTTTTATTTTGAAACAGGATTTCATTAAGTAGCAGGGGGCCTCATTAAGTTGCCGAGGCTGTCTTGGAACCTGTAATCTTTCTGTCTTGGCCGCCCAAGTATTGGGATTACAGGTGGGCACCACCATGCCTCGCCCCTCTTTGGCTCTAATGGAGTCCTTTTTCAAAATATGTGCTACAGGCAGGTTTGATGGCACATGCCTGTAATCCCAGTACTTGAGAGGCTGGGACTGGAGGATTGCAAGTTTGAGGCCAACCTCAGCAATTTAGCGAGACCCTGTTTCAAAATTAAAAAATAAAAAGGGCTTGGAGGGTATCTCAGAGGTAGAATCTCCACTGAGTTTGATCCCTAGTGCCAAGAAAAAAAAAGTGCTCCATACAGTGCTGGAGAGCTGTGGAAAGAAAGCCTTCTTCCATGGCTGCAGTGTTCCCGGTCTCCCTCGGCCAGCCCAGGCCCATCTTACCTCTGGGAGTAAAGCGGGTAGGTTTACAATGCCTGGGATTCTAAGTTTCTATGTAGACCCCTTAGGAACTGTGATGGGGGCTTAGTCAAAATTACCAGGGCAGCTGGGCGTGGTGGCGCACGCTTGTAATCCCAGTACTTGGGAGGCAGAGATGGGAGGCTCCGGGTTCGTGGCCAGCCTCAGCTACTTGGTGAGGCTCTCTGCAACTTAGTGAGACCTGGTTTCAAAATAAAGAATAAAAAAATAATAGGGCTGGGGGTGTACCTTGGAGGTAGAATGCCCCTGGGTTCAATCCCCAGTACTGCAAAAAAAAAAAAAAATTACCAGGGCCCCAAGGAAAACAGCATTCCAGCATTATGTTTTTAAGAAGAAGCCAAGAAGCCCAGAGTGGTGGCGCCCACTTGTAATCCCAGTACTTGGGAGGTTGAGACAGGAGGATTGCAGGTTTGCGGCCAGCCTC
>PVJS01030004.1:0-24386 GCA_004027185.1 Glis glis | reverse complement strand
GTGAGGCCCTCCGCAACTTTGTGAGACCTGGTTTCAAAATAAAGTATAAAAAATAGGGCCGGGGACGTAGCACGGAGGTAGAACACCCCTGCGTTCAATGCCCGGTACCTCAAAAAAAAAAAAAAAAAGAAGCCGTGGTTCCCCCTCCTTGATTCTTCTCTGTGCCACCCCCTCTTGTGCTCCTCCCCATCCTCCATCCATTTTAAGCCCTGAGGCAGCCGGTTGAGATGAGGGAGCCTGAGGAAGGGAAGACTGGCTCTCTTGCTGCTGCCAGGTCAAGTGGCATGAACTTCATAGCCCCCGCTTCCATGTCCTCCCGGCCACAAGTGATTTAAACTGGTTGGATTTATATAACACTGGGAAATGGTAAACTGTGTAAATTTGCTATGTTTTCAAGGGACAGTTATTTATGGAGGGGCATTTTTAACTCAAGTGCTAGAGTGTTAAATCATTATAATAAATTCATGCTATTCAGACTTTCTTACATTGTAATAAATTTTTCTAAGCATGAATGAGGAGATCCATGATTCCTCTAATATACCATTATGTAATTCTTCTCACAATGACAGAGCTTACTACATCGAGTTGGAGAATAATAGAAGGAGATTTATTGTGTTGGAGGGAAAAAGTCCATCAGTGATGAGTGTGAGAAGGTTCTTGGGAGCAGTGATGTCAGAATGAACCTCCCCTCTGCGTGCTTCTGCCCCATGGCAGGAGCAGCCACACCAGGGGAGGAGCTGGCTGGCATTGCAGTCCTTCAGCCTCCCACCTCGGCTTAGGAAGGGCCTTTGAGCAGAGAAATGGGGTCAGGGATGCCAGAGGCCTTCTGCCTCCTCCTGTCCAGAGGCAGGTGTCAGAGTGGGGTGCTAGTAGAAAGGAAACTCTCTCTCCATGATGGCAAACTTGTGCCAAAAGCATCAGTTTGGGTAGAGAGCTCTTTCTCCCCTCCCTGCTCCTTATTGGGGAGCTCGCCCAGACCCTAAGATTCATGGCTTTCATCAGATTCTCAAGGGGTCTGTGATCTAAAACTTCAGGAATCACTGGTCTTGGGTGAGCTCTGGAGCATTTGCTGACTGTCCACAATCTGCTGGGCAAAGTGCAATGACACCGTTCCTAATTTCCAGCAGCACATGGTACAGGGAGGCAGAAGGTCAAGCTGAACTGCAGTTAGTTTCCTGAGGTCAGTGCAGTCCGAGGTCTGAACCGCAGCCTTTTCCCAGGCAGAGGAGCCATGTGTTCAAAGGCACGGGGACAAGGAACCCTACAGTGAGTGAACTCGTGGACAGCCTTGAATGGGAAGCCTGTTTAAACCTTGAAGAGACCTGCATAGATTTCAGTCCTCGGCATCTATAGGTTCCTTAGTGCTCCAACAGAGGCCTAGGTTCAGGTGCTTGCTCTGCCACCGTAGCTGCGTGGCTTTGTCCAAGTCCCTTCACACAATGGAGATGGCACGCATATGCATGCCTGCCTTTGCCTTTGCCTGGCTCAGAGTCTACGTGGGGATTGGATGAAAGGTTGGCCATGTACCTGCTGAGTAAACAACTGCACAGAGCTTTCTACACAGCAGATATTTTCACAATTCATTAGAAGGCTGGCAAGGGGCAGTAGGCCCCTCTGAAGTGTGGTGAGCTGGGGACTCCTCAACAGCCAGAAAAGGCCGAGCCTAGAGCTCCTAATCGTTGCAGCTTCCCCCACTGACTGCCACCCCCTTGGGCATTGCTTCCAGTCCCTTCCTAGCTTCCAGAAGGGCAGCCCACTACCACTTTACCCCAGTTTCAGAGTGCCATCAACCTCTGTTTCTCACACCAGACTGGGACCTTGCTGCCCCACGCAAGGTCCTGGCTTCTCAGGAAGCCCCTGGCTCTCCAGACCTGAGCCTGGAGGAGCATCAGCAGCAGGCAGAACAGAGAGCTGCCCTTTAACTGGGGCCTCTGACTCATGGTCCACAGGGCCCCCTGCCTCCACTGGGGTATCTGTGGGTGGTGAGCCCCCTCTCCACTCCAGGCTCTACTCCCCAGCTCAAGCCCTTTCCATCTGTGCCTTCTCTCTTCAGAACAGAATGACTGGTGACACTGTTCTTGTGTGGCTGGTCAGCATGCTCCCGAGGAGGGGTGGGAATGGCCATCCCCAGCTGTTTCTGAGCCAGGGCTGGTTAGTGCTCACTGAATGGGTTGGAGAAGCCATAGTGGTCTCATGATGCTGCTACCGAGGACACAAGCTCCTCAAGTCTGTGTTTGGGGCGTTCTCTTTTTTCAGGTTACTCAGCGTGTGGCCTGGGGATTGGTCCCTAGAATGTGTGCTCCAAATGACTGACAGCTTTCCCCAGGCTGACCTGGCTAATGGTCAAACTGGCCACCACCACCACCCGACATTTTATTTTGAAATTAGGTTACAGAAAAGTTTTAGAAATAATACAGAGAATCCTGTATACCCTTTGCCTATATTCCCCAAGCTCCACTCATTTGCTTGGTCACTCAGCCTTTCTCTCTCACACACACAAACACCTAAACCATTAATTTTTTTTTCTTCAAATATTTTACAGTAAATTGTAGACCTAATACCTTTCTTCCTCCCAAATAGTTTATCATGTGTTTCCTAAAAATAAGGACAGGCTCTTACATAACCACAGTACAGCCATCAAAATCAAGAAATTAACACTAAAATACCACCATTATCTAACCTATCAACCTTATCTCAATATTGTCAATTGTTGCATTAATATCCCCAATAAGAAACAACCCAATAAACAAATTCTGGCCAAGGATCAAATTCAGGATCGCAAGTGCATTTTGTTGTCATATCTCTTTAGATGAGTACAAACCATTTATTTCATACAGAGTTCCCCAGTTTGGGTTTGTCTGATGTATCCTGATGATTAGAATCAGGTTATAAATTTTTAGTAAGTAATATAGTGTCCTTCTCAATACATCAGACCAGGAAGCCCTTGATAGCATTGTTGTATTCCAAGTAATAATAACACTGATCACCTGGCCAGGGTGGTGTTGGCCAGGTTTCTTCACTATAAAATAACTTCCCCGGCCAGGCGTGGTGGCGCACGCTTGTAATCCCAGTACTTTGGGAGGCGGAGACCGGAGGATCGGGGTTCGCGGCCAGCCTCAGCTTGCGCATGCTCTCTCTCTCTCTCTCTCTCTTTCTCTCTCTCTCTCTCTCTACTTAGTGAGGCCCTCCGCAACTTCGTGAGACCCAGTCTCAAAATAAAGTATAAAAATAGGGCCGGGGGTGTAGCACGGAGGTAGAACGCCCCTGAGTTCAATCCCCGGTACCGCAAAAAAAATAAAATAAAATAAAATAACTTCCCCTTGGTAATTTATAAATATCTTGTGAGGGGATATTTTGAGTGTATGTAAATATTGTTTCTCATCTTCTTTTTTTTTTTTGCGGTACCGGGGATTGAACGCAGGGGTGTTCTACCTCCACGCTACACCCCTGGCCCTATTTTTTTATGCTTTATTTTTGAAACTGGGTCTCACGAAGTTGCGGAGGGCCTCACTAGAGAGAGAGAGAGAGAGAGAGAGAGAGACAGAGGAGAGAGGAGAGAGAGAGAGATAGATTGATTGATTGCGTGCTGAGGTTGACCACGAACCCGGATCCTCCGGTCTCCGCCTCCCAAAGTACTGGGATTACAAGCGTGCGCCACCACGCCCGGCTTCTCATCTTCTTTTTACCCACTAGTTTCATCACCCATTCAAGACGAGTCACATTCCATCTAAATGCGACCTTGGTCCTCCACAGGGCCCCTGCCTACTCTTTTCTTCCAGCCTAGTGCTAAGAGGGAGACTGAAAAGGAGACAATTCACTTCTTGTCCTCAGGGTCTTCAGCTAAGGCTGGAACTGCACACACACTGAACATTGCACAACAGCGTGTGAACCAGGGACCAGTGAAGGGGTTTCCACTCTGAGGGCAATACGAGGTCAGAAAATAGGTGCTTGGTTTGAGGTAGAGTTCCCTGTAGCAGTGGACCTTGGACTCTGGCCTAAAGAACAGGAAGAATTTGAACGGTGAGCAATTTGGAATAGCATGAGGGTCTGTGTCCATGAGCCAACTCTCAGGGTCCCAAAAAGCCCGTGCTCCCAGAGTACTGGAAGAGCAGAACCACCAGACTTTCTTCTGATACCTCTTCAGTGTTGGGGCGAGGTGGGACAGAGGGGCCTTGTCAAGAGTGTGCTGGCCAAGGGGTGCCTTGGAAGAAGCTCATGGAGGGCATCCTCCCAACCCTCACCTCTTCTTGTGCATTCAACAAACGTTGTTGAGCACCTGTTCTGTGCCCGGCACTGAGATTAAGCTGAAGATACAGAATGTTCTCAGCAGTTCTTGATTAAAGGGATGGTTGCCTTGAGCCCAGAGACTCCCAAGGTCACTCAGCACTCAGGGCAAGGCAGCAAGTTTCTTCTTTCCAAAGTCGAGGGCAGAATAAAATGGTGGTTGAAACACTGCTAATTCCTCTCCAGAGAGACTCTCCTCTGCAGGGCTAGGCTGTGGACACTCAGGTTGTGTACCTCCTCTGCTCTTTCTCTTCACTGCCCTTCCCAGCCCTTGGCAGAGAGCTCAGGGTACACTACAGTTGGACCAAAACCCTGAAACCCAGGACATCTGCTTACTTTGCAAAGGAAGAAACTGAGGCCAGAGAGGATTGAGCCTTCCAGGGACAGGCTAGACTCCACTGTTCAGTCCCGTAGAAGAGGCTGCGGCTAGGCTATGTGCCTTTGTTAGACATTTGAAAACACAGCCAAGAGGCTTCTGAGACATGAGTCATGCATGTACCCTGAATAGGGAGCCTCTCCCAAGATAACCCAGTAACTCTTGAGTATGCGATCTGCCATCAGGAGGACCCCCGGCTCTGCTGCCCAGCATGGGACCGCACTCCATTTCAGCTCATCTGCACCCTGGGGCCCAGGACTGTCAGGACAATAACTGGGATGGTGTCTGATGATTGGTCAATAAGTGGATAATTTTAAATGAGACCTGTGCCTTTCCCAGCCTAGTCCTCACCTACCCAGGACATCTTGCAATTTTTCACAAAGTCTGGGAGTCCTTTGTTCCTTCACACCCCCCATGTTGAGGTCTGTTTAACACCTCAGACACTGGGCCCAGATGTCTTTTTCTCCCCAGTTTGGGCTGCCTGGACCCCTGCACGGTTCTACCACACCACCCTGCAACTGCCTTGCTTGTCAAGGAACCTCGTACAGGAAAATGGGTGCAGTTGATTTTCAATCCCAGCTTCATCACCTTCTTGTAGTGTGATTGGGGGCAAGGTACTTACCTTTTCCAGGCCTCTGATTATTCATCTGTGAAGTAGGTTGAGAACATCTTGCAGAATCACTCCCAGGATTAGAGATAAAACCCTAACATACCTCTCACCGTGCCTAGAAGGTTGTCTTCTTCTCTTCACCTAGCGCAGTGCTGCCACTTGGTATGTATGGTACTATATATACATACTCGGTACTATAAATGTTGGTTGGGACAAATGTACTCCCCCATCACAAGGTAATTTTCATTTAAAAACAGAACTAATCAGGCCCAAGTCTAACCTAAAGAAAAAGGCCTGACCATGGGATCCAAGGCCCTGAGCAGGGCTGCCTGCAACGAGAAGTTGGGCAGGTGCGTTGGGTCTATGTTGTGACCTGTATGTTAGTTATGAGGGCTGCCCAGGAGCCCATGTCCTGCCCGTGCAGGGTGAAAATGACCCACAGCGGCCTTGCTTCTGAGGCCCCTCTCAGTCCCCAAGAGGAAATCAGGGAATGGAAGGGAGACCAGATTGGCAGCTCCTGGGCCTCTGGGTTTCCTGCCACCCCAAAGTCCACAGCCCCCAGAGCTGGGCCCCAGAAGAGGGAAGGAGAGAGGAGCGATGGCTAAAGTGAGTCTCTTCGGAGACCCTGAGGATGAGAGACATCTTTGTATTTCCATTAGAGAAGCGGAGAGCTTCGAGATTGTTGGCATGCCCTGTCTAAACTGAGTGAAGATCCAGTTTGCATTGATTTTAAGAATTTGCTTAAGCCGGGCATGGTGGCGCATGCTTGTAATCCCTGTACTTTGGGAGGCGGAGACCAGAGGATCCGGGTTCGCAGCCAGCCTCAGCTCACTCTCTCTCTCTCTCTCTCTCTCTCTCTCCCTGTTTTTTTTCTCTCTCTCTCTGTCTACTTAGTGAGGCCCTCCACAACTTCGTGAGACCCAGTTTCAAAATAAAGTATAAAAAATAGGGCCGGGGGTGTAGCGTGGAGGTAGAACACCCCTGGGTTCAATCCCCAGTACCGCAAAAAAAAAAAAAAAAAAGAATTTGCTTAGAGTTTTCTCCAGAGTTCAATGTCCTGGGAAACAGCTGTCACAGCCCAAAAGACTTCTGAATTTCAGGCAGCCAAGAAAATGTTAGTAAATATTACATTTATTTCAATTTAATTGCCTCTCCTTGTTAATATGAAAGGCTAAGTGGGTCTTTGGGATTTTTGCTCCCTCCCTCCCTCCACATAGTCCCTGCAGTCTCTACCACCAGCAGGTGCAACTGGGGAGGAAGAACTGTGCAACTACTAGTGACATGCTTAGTAACTTGTCACTCATTCCATTCAAGGACTGCAGGTCCTGCTCAGGTCATCAAGGAGAGAAGGGAAGGAGGATTGACACCTGGGTCAATATAGATACTGCCATTTCTTAAGAGTTAAATGGGGAATATAAGGGAGAAATGTAGTGAGGAGAGGGGAGGTGGGAGACTTGAGGCAAGAGCTGGAGGGAGGCAACTGTGCTGAGACTGTGCAGCCAGGGGCGTTTACAGGCTGAGGGAGACTTGAGGCAGAGACTCACAGCAGAGCCAGCCAGCCAGACGTGGGCTTCCATTCTAAGTAATCTAGTCAAGGGACTTAACTTCTCAGAGCCACAGTTTTATGGGGGATAATGGTACCTACATCTTAGAATTATTATGAGAAGCAGATGAGATTATAACTAAGTGGCTCTTAATACGGTGTCTAGCACAGAGAAAGCACCCCCCATAAGTGAGAGCTACACCCATGTCTCAGAGTGGAGACCCACGGTCAGTGTGATTGGAGGACCCTGAATCTTCTGCTGGTCGCAGATCCTGGAGCGCCCCACAGCCTGGGAAGTCACTGCCTGGCTCTGCATCTCCTTACTGAAAACATGGATGAAGCTGAGTTCCTGCCACCAACACATCCCACACTAATACACTTGAAGACCAGGATAAACAAGAAAAACTGGTAATGCTGGCTGCCCCTAGGGACCTGAAAGTATGACTGGAATAAGACATGTGAAGATTTCATTGTATCCATTTTCCTACTTTTTGATTTGTATGAATACATTACCTATTCAAAAAATAGATAAAATTTTTAAATGCAAAGATGAAATTAGTATGAAGCCTGAGGCCATCCAAACCAGGATGGCTACAGACAGCAGCAGCCACGGTGGTATTGGGATGCTCTTGGGGGAGAAAAAAGGGCAACAGGAGCAGATGTGGCACAGGCTTGTCAGCTAATTGGGGTCCCCGGGAAAGGGCAGTGAGAGAGCCGGAGGGATGCACCTCAACAGCACAGCACACCCCAGGAGTGCCGTGGGATGGCTAGACTTCACAGAAACGACCCAAGCGTCCTGGTGTCAGGTCCCAGCTGGCTTCCCTGAGGATGCGCATTGTCAGTGGACTGGAATTAAGGAAGGGAAGGAGATGATCACAACCTAACTTTTCATTCTGAGTACCTGGGCTTTTAAAGCATTTCCAGAGCATCCTTAGGACGGGATGGAGCTTGTGTGTGGCCATCTCGTATTATCCCCATTTTATTTATTTTATTTTATTTTTGTGGTACTGGGGATTGAACCCAGGGGCATTCTACCTCCGAGCTACATCCCCAGCCCTATTTTTTATTTTTTATTTTGAAACAGGGTCTCACTAAGTTGCAGAGGGCCTAAGTAGCTGAGGCTGGCTGCGAACCCAGATCCTCCTGTCTCAGCCTCCCAAGTACTGGGATTACAAGCGTGCACCACCACGCCCACCCCCCCATTTTAGAGATAAGAAATTGAGGGTCAGAGAAGCTAAGTAACTTTTCCAAAGTAACATAGAAGGTATTGGAAAGAACTGGGATTCGAATCCTGTCTGGAGTCGAAGCCCACTCCTTTTCACTGAGACACTAGCTTTCCACCCGCTCCCCCAGTCTGGGTGGATCCTGGCTAGACCTCCACAAAGGGTGGAAACAGAGGTAGAGATGCTCAGGGTTCCCTGAAGAGATGACTACCTGGCCTAGCAGGAGGAAGGACCTGGGGTGCCAGCTCACCAGCGAGAAGGGAGGTCAGCTTGAGGAAATGGAGGCAAGGGGAGAAGAGAGAGGAAGTTGTACAGTTAAAGCAGAGAGCTTATACCTGCATGCTTTCATGGGGAGGGGAAGTGTAGGTTACACACTTATTCCAAACATGCCATTAGTACTACTTCAAAGGCATTTTCAGAAAACCTACCTCTTTGGAACATCCCTTCAGTTGTCTGTAATTTCTCCACACAGGCAACAAGTCAACACTGATTCAAGTCTGACTGCCAGAAGTGAATAGTCTGTTGGAGGCAGTACATCAATGGCAGCTAAGCATTTTTGTTTGACGGTGAATTCTATTTTGGGAAATGACCATGTGGCCTTCACAGCTAAGTCTGCTGCTGCTGCCTTGAGCTAAGCTGGGCCCTTGAGCTCACCTGTCCCTTCATATACCACACCTGGGTCGGGAAGAGGAGTAGGCAATGTTCACTTGGGCTCGCCTGGTGTGATTTGAACCTGGGTCCTACACTCTCTGTGCCATGAGGAGCTGCAGATTTGCCTGGACTGGAAGTCGCAGCTCTGAGAGATCAAGGCTGGGCAGCACTGGGTGGCAGGAAAGCACTGGCCTGTCTGCATCCCTTTCTACTGGTGTTTTGGATGAGGGAGGGGGTGGGTCCAACTCAGAATACAGTGAAAGTCATCTCTCTAGAAAACCCCAGGAGGGGCTGGGAGCTATTAAATGAAAGGTCTCAACAAACATATTATTTTCATATTAGCATGAAAAGAGAAGGGAAAATGGAGAGAAAAAAAAGTGTGGGAGAAGCCATGACTATAAAAGGGTGGAGGAAGAGCTGAAAGGACTTTGGAAGTGCTACAGTGGGACAGGTTGCAGTCACCCTGGGAGGTGCTGGAGAGAGGCCAGGGATCCAGCCGGGATGCAGGCCCACCCTGGGAAAAGGTTGTGCAGTAGCCACATTAGCTCCAGCCATTAGACCTCAATGCAGCGTAGGAAACATTGAGGGGAAACTGAGGCATATACCAATGAAATTATTTCATCTGGGGTCAGAGTCAAACATTCATGAGCTGATGTTTGCTAGAGCTAAGGGGTGGGCACAAGGAGGTTCATTATGCAGGCATCTCTACTTTGGGTTATTATGCTTGAAATTAAAAGTTTGTAATAATAAACAAAGATCTCTTACAAATAGGGGAGCAACAAAGGAGCCATGCACTGCAGCCAGGACACTAGTGGAGGAACATAAGCAGAGGACATAAGCAGAAACGGTGAGAATTTGTCTCAGGTTCTCTTGACACTGCACGTCAGGAGCAGGGAAGGATGGAGGATCAGCAGCAATCCCCGCTCCCTGTAATCGTGTGCCAGCTGACCTGAGCATTTTCAGGGAATCTATAGCTTTCCCTGCAAAGGTTAATAGACTGTATTCTTTTATAGAAAGGTCATATTCACATCTAGCTCTAGTGATTTCATCTCCCCACTCAGTCAACCATATCCAGAAGAGGCAAAATTGGCCAACAAGCTTCTCAGCCCCTCTCTGGTGGCAGCTCCCAGGGTCCTTACAGCCCTGAGCCACATCTACTTCAGCGGTAGGCAGTGGGGGAGGCCTGTGTCCCAGAGACAAGAGTATGGGGGTGGGAGAAATAGGAGAGGCCTGGGGAGGCTCTCTGGGGCTGGACAGAGTAACTAGTTGAATTTGTCATCCTCTGGTGATTCAGTGACTTTTAGAAACAATGGTTTTGGATAGTTTGAGTCTCAAAGCCTATAGATGACCACTCCCTCAATCCCAGAGAATTCTTTAGAAGACACCTTTCTATTCCTCACAGAGTAGCACAGCACCCAGTCTGACATTCAGCTCCTGTAAGCTAACTCTGCCAAGAAGTCCAGCTCCCCTAAATGGGCAGAGCAGGCTGTCACCTGGGCTCACAGCCTGGTGGATAGACTGGGGCAGGGTGAAGCATCAATTTCAGGCACAGTGCCTCTCTCTTGGAACTATCTCTACATTGAAGTCAAGGCTTTTTCTGGTATGTGAAAGTCTCTTCTCTGGCTGACACTCCTTGGGCTGTATGAGAAAGATGGAATTGGTCCCCTGGCACTGGGAGGAGAGGTGGGAGGAAAGAATGGAACAGGGGACCCAGGCATTGCCCTGCAGGTAGGGCTCAGCTCCGCTCACCACTACCCCCTTCAGAGAAGACTTGGGGGGGGGGTGAAGACAAAGACCCTTATCTCCCAGGGCTCACTGTCCCTCTCCCAGGCATCCAAAACCACACAGCTTCCCTGCCCCTCACCCTAGAGAGTGATGAGGATCCCTGGAGGGAGTCTGCCTATCCCTAGGCCAGGCTGCAGGGCTGAAGGGCAAGGAGAGGAGATAGAATTGAGGAGGTCTGTTCCAAGACAGGCCATGTGACTGGTGTGCATATGTCCCAACTCCCACCTCAGGAGACCACTCCTGGGCCCTTAGGGTTTCACATCTCTATGTCCAAGTGTGGGGGTCAAGCTGAAGTGTGGGATGGGCAGCACTCCAGAAAGCTCCCGAGAGCAGCCCAGCTCCTCCCACACCCCTCCCCAGGACACTGACCCTGAGGTCGTCCAGAACCTTCAGCTGCTCCATCCTGGCACTGCCCAGGCACTGGAAGGTGCAGCACAGGTGGCAGTGGCACAGTGGAAGATTTGGGCTGGACCCTCGCCCTCCTTTTATCATGGTCCTGTCCCTCTTCCACCTCCTCTCCCAAGGCCTCCCACAGCCTCGTCCCCGCCCCAACTCTTCAGGTCTTCCTTCAGGCCAAGTGGCCCTGCTTTCCCTCTGTCAGACAGGAAGGGGATTGGGTTATGTTTGCTTGCTGTGGCCATCTCTGTCCAGGAACCCAAAAGACTGGGTCTGCAATGTAGACATTCTGAGCCACATGCCAGTCCAGAGAGTTTTCTTAGGGTGCAACAGGACCTCCTTTTTTATTGTTCCCATCCCCTTCCTTAAGGAGGCCCATACTGCTGAGGCTCACAGCCTGTGTGGCAGACAGATTTCAGGAAGAGAAGAGACCAAAGCTCTTTCCCCTGGGCGAGCCTTGGGGCTATGAAGCACAGCTGGCCAGAACCCGAGGCACACACCAAGTAAGAGACATCCTTTTTTTTTTTTAAACTGTGCTTTATTTAGGGCTAAGCTGGAGAAAGCGTCATCCAATAGTTACAGAAGGTTACAAGGAGTTTTAGGGAGTTGAGTGTGAAAAGAGCAGTTGTACTGAACTGCAGCTGTTTTGTTTTGTTTTTTACAACATCTGGACATCCTAAAAGGAGGAGTCAAGAGAAAGAAAAAGAAAATTGAAAAAAAATCCAAAAAAAACCCCCACACAAATAATAGAAAGGAAAGGCAGGAGGCCTGCAAGGAACTGGAAATTTGTTCTTCTAAAGAAAAAAAAAATGGTAGGTCCCAGAGCCCCGGCCTCCCGGTGGACAGGACATCAGTGAGAAGGTATCGAGGCAGAATGCCAAAGCAAGTCTTCCAAAGGCGCAAATAAATTATAATAAATATGTTATACTTTAAAATATATGTGTTCTTAAATAATTCAGTGTTTTTTTCTGATTCTGAGTTTTTAAGCAATGTCTTTAACTGCTCTAAAGTCATTTACCAAAGATAAATATCGTGCTTTCATTAAATAGTTTTCCTTGTTTTTCTCTATCATTACAATTAAAAGTCCTACAAAATATGCAAATTTATTTACAGAAAAACAGAGCCGGCATCATTTAAACATCCCTGTTTTTCAAAATTCCTTGTAAACAGTTTCAGAAATTCTTCAAAGATTGTTTATTTTTCTCTCTCTTTTTAAGGTTTTTGTGTGTGTGTGTGTTGCCTAGTTGTTTTAAGATGAAAGTTCCCAGTTCTCCCTTGCCCGGAAAGTCTCTGGAACAAGCATGGAAGGCGAGTGAAGCGGGAGGTGTCCAGGGCTTGCGGAGAGCGAGCGCGCACGCGCAGCTCCGGGAGCGAAGCAGAGGCGCGGGCGGCGGCGGGCCAGGGCCCTTCCCGGCCGGTGCGTGGCCTCCACCGCGACGGGCAGCCGGGGGCCCGCAGGTCTGGGAGAGTCCGGCCTGGCCCTCAGGGACAACGGCGTCCGACAGCACTCGCGGGGAGAAGGGATTGATGCTCAGTCTAAACTCTACAAAAGTACAGTCCTACAACATCTGGGATTTTAGCAGTAACGCTAACTTCTATAGGTTTTTTTTTTCCTTTTTTTATTTTTTGCTTTCCTCTAATTTTTCTTCTATTATATAGGTATTTTAAACTTTTCCTTTTTAAAATTCTGTACAACTATTATGATTTTAAGAGGGGGAAGAGTTAGAAGCATTTACAGACTTTTCACAACAATGACCTTGCCTTGGAAGTCCCTTTGTTTCCCCTCCTTGTTCTCTCACACCTCATGGTTAATGAGTTCTAATATTTTTGTTGCTTTCCCCAAACATCCACCAATCTGTGCATCTTAACAGCTCCATCCAGACATATAATACAGAAAACCATAGGAAAGTGTCATAGACTTCAATGAGGGTAATCAAAGCGCCTCTCAAAGTATCAAAGAACTATTATCTTGCTGTTTTAAAAGCATTGAAGCATTATTTTTCTTTTTTTTTTGTTTTTTTGTTTTTTGTTTTTTTTTAAATTTTTTAAATTACATTTTTCATAGAATCGCTCTAAGCTGTTTCAAGAACAGCCAGGAGGCAGGAAGGAGGTAGTCCTCCATTCCCCCTCTATTTGACATAGAGCTACACATCTGCAATAAAAAGTTTGGTCCTTTGGTCCCTAAATAGCTAAAGGAATGACAGATAGAGATGCTCAGTGGCAGCCTTTGGCCGCCCCTTGGGGACCAGGCCCCACCGCCACGCTTGCCCCCGCCTGCCTCAGGCGCCCACGGGCTGGAAAAGCCCCAGGATCTAAGCAGCAGCGTCTCCTCCCAGTGCCCAGCCCTTCAGCCTCCCCGTCTGGTCTCATGTTGTTTTGTTTTAAAGTTGCCTTTTTTGTGTGTTTTTTTTCTCGTTTTTCTTCATTGTCGTCTTCTTTATGTCATATGTATTTTCCCCCAAACACGTGCCCTCTGAACTCCATAGACGCTATACTTTCCTTGAAGAAATATTACAGTCACAGAGTGTCTGGAGTCTTCAGCTTGATTGATATTGGCTGATATGTCAAAGGTGTCATCCAACAGTTCTCGTTTATAAATAGAGAGAGAGAGAGGTTTGTTTTTTAATGTAGCCCGTTCAGCATCCTGCCCTAAAATGAAGAAAATCGGGGCTGATTAAGCCAAGAGAGAAAACACCAAATGCATTGAAACACCAATAGGAACCTGCCTGGGGGTAGGATGGGAGCTCTGGGGGATGGTGGGAGGGAAGGAAGAGAGACCAGTATGAGAATTAGTCATGATCATGATACAGTCAAAAGAAATTTGCTCTTCTATTCAGAGTAGGAAACCACTGGGCGGGCTAGTGGTGATGGCTGGAGCTGAGGCTTAGTTGTTGGGAGAGAGTTCTCGATTTGGGTTCCTTTAGAGTTCTGGATTGGGGGACAGCTAGATCTAAGGGAAGAATTTGGGACTGTGGGATTTGAATTTGTAATTAAACTTGTCCCTGAGGGATCCAGCCCAGATACAATATGTATACAGAAGCCTAGCAAACAAGACAGCAAGACTCAAGCAGCCTAGCCCACTCCTCCCCAGCTTGAGGAAAAGAAGGAAGACAGAGCGTGACTCCAATTTTGCAGAATCCTCGCCCAGTTTCCAGCCAACCACTTCTTTCCCAAGGTCAGTAACTATTTGCGAGGCTGTGTATATATATGTATATCTGGATATATGTGTAGAATATATTCACCTGCACATATGTGGATATACATGGATATGTGTGTATGTATATGCATACATACATACATACATAATACTTTTCTCATACATGCCAGGGAATTTAGAGGAAATTCAGAACTTCCAGGTAATGGATGGGAGAACCTAAAAGAGGTCAGAACAGATTTAATTATCAAACTTAAATAAATTAACTCAGACAATTCTTGATTTTGTTTTGAATGGTGGCTTTTGGTGTTTTGTTTTGCTTTTAAGAAGAAAATCATGATCTGACTAGAATCAGAAGGCGAATGCTTAATTGTTGTGAATTAACAAATGAGACTCATCTCCATTCTAGCAAGCAGCTTCCACTTATACATGGGGGTGACTGGTTACATCAAGAAAGTTAGAACTGCAAAGCCCCCAGTTGAGGGGACAACGTCATGCGTATATCAATCCATGCTGGCAGGTTTTTCACACTGTTGATTCAACAAACAGCAAACCGTACACAGCAGTCTAAACAATTACAACACCAAATAAAATAATAATAAAATTAAAAAACACTTGTCAAGGACCCTTTTTCAGTTGTAAACAAAAAGGTTCATTTTGCTTTTGTCAATACTGTTTCTTCCAAACCAACCAAAAAAACCCTCCCAAGTCCCCAGTCCCCGGCCTCCCCTCCCCACGTTGAATTTAGAAGAAGTAGCTACAATACAAACCTTACAATTGTTACTGGGCTCTCTCTCAGAGGCCTCTGGCTTTGTGCTCTAGTTTTTTGGTTTAGAATTTTCTTATCATTTTGTTACTGTATTTTATTTTTGGTTTTTGTTTTTCCTTTAGAGGTGAGATTTAAAATAGCCTAACTGGAAAAAGACCAGACCTAAGAAAGCGTCAATTGAAAAAGGCCCCCAAATTTCTAGAAAAAAATAAAATCACAATATTTTAAAGTGCAAGTAAATCAACCACGCATAGATATTTTTAAGATGTTTTCCTTATTTTTAAGAAAAAATAATGGTTTGTACAGTTCAATGATCCCATGTTTGATAATTCAGGAATTCATTTTTATTTTTACTAAATTTTTTTGTTCTTTAGTTTTGGTTTTGCTTTTTTTTCTCTATGTGACATCTAGAGAAGCATAAAAAAAACGCTGAACAAGAAAAACCAAACAACAGAAAGTAAAACCACTGCAAGCACCAAGAACGAAACGAAAATGAGCACAGCAAAAAAGATCGTGGCAGCACAAAAGTCAAGAAAATGCACGTGTGATCATGACTGGCCAATCATCAACGGGTACGACATCCAAGAAAAACGCTCCAATCACAGCACCTCCACGAAACTTGACGGCAACTGTCATGCAACCGATTCTTAGCCTTGTTACATGACGCCATCATGTCACACTGTGAACTTTGAGTTGATTTGAACTTACGGATGGGGGACTTTTCTCCACTCTCATGTGATTACGTGAACTTTATTCCTAGCTCAGCGCGAGACTGTGGTGGATTTGACTGGCCCTGGTTGGGTTGTTGGAATTTGATTGAATGACAAAAGAAGAAAAGATTTATATATATATATTTATATATGTAGAGAGAGAGAAGAGAGAGAGAAAGAGAGGACAGGATAGTGTGGGCAGGGGGAGGGAAGAGGCAGGCTGGGCAGGTAGGGGGGTTAGGAGTGTGGGGGGGCAGGGAGAGTTGGGTTTAGGGTGAAGAAGGGAAGGAAGAAGTTAAAACAAAATCAAAAGGAAAAATATTTATACAGCACCAGACCACAGCACCAATCTAAAAGCTCTGATGGGAGAACAGCAGTCAAATCATTAGGGAACAGAAAAGAACTCAAAGGATGGAGGAAGCCTGCAGACAGACGACATGGGCACGGGAACACACACACAAACACGCACACAGCTGTTTATGCAGACACATGATACACTGTGACCAGCAGCAGAACCTCACACAGGGCCACTGAGGGCATCCATCATGCGTTGGGGCGAGGGGGGGGGCACGGGCAGTGTGGCGAGAGGGCTGGGGGGAAAAATAAAACAGCCCCTCAAACCACCGTGGCCCGCAAGCAGATCTCAGGGAGCAAGCTCTCTGTTGTTTTAACGCCCTGCATTCTTTCTCCCCCAGATGCAGAGTTCTCCTCACCTCCCCCACTTTCTGTGGCTCCAGCCTGGATGGCCCCGATTGGCTGGGCGGGTTAAGGTGAGTGGTATCCCTGAGCCCTCTGCAGCCACAGTAAGGGCCACGCCTTCTAAGCAGCAAGCTCAGCCCTCCCACCTGTGGGTCCCACCTGTCCCCCAGCCTAGGGAACAGTGTCTGTCTCTAGGGACTCAGGCACCCACCCTGGGATGCTATAATCTTCCCCTTCTGCTGTTCTCACACCCTCTCTCCTGAGAGCCTTCGGGCCTTTGCCAATGAACTCGTTTCATTTTGAGATTTAGAGTAAATTATGTTGATGTTCTTGGAATTCTATAAACACACCTGGGTGCTACTGCTGTCATTTCATAATCGCCTCATGCACTTTGATTTGTTCCCAAGGTGGCCAAACGGAGGCTGCTTCGGGGCCCGTGAAGCTGTCTGAAAGTTCTGTGGCTCCAACCCATTAAAGGGCCACATGGAAGGCTGCAGGTGTCCTGCAGGTGGGCCCCTCAGAGAGGGCAGTGCAGTGGCCCTGCGTCTCCAGCCCTTGCTGCTCTCGCTGCTGACCTCCTCCCCCTCCTCCCCCACTTTGCTCCACACCCTCCACAGTGCTTTCCAGACTATCTGCTCTCCCCAGCTGGCTGGCCTGACCTGCTTTCTCTGCTGGTGGAGACCTAATGGTTGAGAATGAGCTCCCTTCTCTATTGGGTATCATCAAATTATTCAGCCTTGAGTTGCCTTCTCCCCCACTCACCATTTCCCCGTCTTCTGCCCCCTGCCCCCAGGATTTGGGGTCCTCAGCTCTGATGCCCCACAGTTATCTGTGAGCTTGCTCCCCATCCCCTGCTCTTCTGCAGCACTCAGGCCTGGGCCAAGGCCTGTGTGGCCTTAGGTTTATTTGCAGGGTTTCCAATCCACCAGGCCTCTACATGCAGCAGACTGCCACTCGGTTTTTTCCATCAGGGAGGGTATTAGGGACACCTGGGATCTTACGATGTCCCAGTGGACAATCTGTGCAGTAGCTGAGCAGTGACTGTGTGAAGCCCAAGCCAAGCCTCCAGCTCAGCCTTCACAGAAGACCATACAGCCTCCCTCCCTCCACACACCCCTACCCTGCCTGCCACCCAAGCTGGATTCTTTGTTTTTCCAACATCAGATCTCCCTAAGACCAGGGCCCATCCTTCGCATGCCCACCAAGTCCTAGAATGCCACACTCCTCTGCATTTCTAAGCCCTCACAAAAGCTCTTAGACCCACTTAGGATGCCCGGCTGGCATCTCTCTTTGGCATGAGAGAAGAAGCCTATAGAACTAAGGAGTGTATTGCCATCAGGTGTCCGCTATAGCAGCTGCAACTAAGGGACACCCTGGGGGCTCTTCTCAGTCTTGGGCACCTCACAGGCATTCACTCCTTCTCCCTCCGCCCGGCTTTAGTCCAGCTGTCCCTCAATTTCAGGCACTGTCCTCGGGACTGAAGCCTGAACACACAGAGACCCTCTTCTCAAAGCTTGGTGTAGGGAACATTCCTGCACACACCCCAGACACACAGTGAAGCATCCAGTTCCCATGGGGCCGCCCCAGGACGCTGCCTGTGCACAGCTGGCTACTCTCTTCCCTAGAGCAGCTGTACCTCTCCCTTCAGGGGCAATCCTTTTCTGCCACCCTCTGGGATGCCCCAAGCAGCACAGCCCTGGAGGTGGCAGCATAGGGAAGCTTAGATCAGGTCTGAGAAGCTCCCACTCACTGACCTGGGTGAGAAAATTATGGCCTGGCTGAACCAATTCAGATGCCAGGTCCTGAAATAGCTGAGCTCTAGTGAGAGGCCCAGGCCCAAAGCTACAGCCCTGCCCCACAAAGGTCAGACGGGAGCACCTGTGCTGAAAAGCTCACACCAGACACTGTATGAAAGCACACTCACGGCCAGAGCCCAGGGCTGGGGAGATGGGGCTCCCGCTGGAGCCAGACATGCTGCTTGGTGTGTCCTCTGACCACAGAGTCTTGGTGCTAGGAGTCTGAGCGCCTGCCCACTGTTTGAGCCCAGTGTGTACTAGCCAACTCAGTGGCAGGAAGGGACTCTCAGAGGCCACTCTCTGAGCTGAGCGGGGCCAGGGTGGGAGTGTTCTACACCCCGGCTATGGACCTGGCCATAACCACATTTTGCCCACTCTTCCTGCCTTGTTTCCTGGTAATATTTCTTGGAGAAACTCCCATCTCATCACAAAATGATGAGCCTATGCAGCCAGAAGGGCGGGGGCAGCGGAGAAGACAGGAAACCAGCAGAGGAGGAGAGCCATGCTGAACCCAAACCCAATCCTACCCCAGCCAGGGCCCCACTCCATGGAACCAAACCTAACTGTGCTCCCCATGGTTGCCTTGCCTGGGCCCCTCTCTCCCCCAGACCTGGACACTCCAGCTCCCACTTGGCCCTGTGCCACCACCTTTCCTGGAGTGGTCACCCTGGCTCTCAGATCCCTATCCTCACTACCTCTTTGCTCCCAGCTAAGGCCTGTCCCCTTAGGCCCTGCTCAGCCCTTTATTGGCCTGTGATCCAGTGCAGTCTTTTTAGCTGCTCTGAGAGAAGCCCCCATCTCCTCTTAGCACCCTCCTTCTATTACAGATTTCAATAGTCTTGGGTTGGGAAGCCTGAAGGCGGCATTTGTTCAATGCTAAGTGAAGATCAAAGGTCATCTTTGTCGTAAGAGTCATGTCACATCATAGTTTTTAAAAGCCTGCTCAGTAGGGAGGAGGTAGTCAGATGGCTGACCCCAGAGAAGTGAGGTGTCATGACATGTCCCCTCTGGAATTCAGGGCACTCTTGGTGGTAGGGTTGGGGTGAGGGCAGGGGCTTCTCATTATCCTCTCTTGAAAGGAACTAGACCCCCTGGCTTCTAAGCTTGGCTCCACCACTCGCTGGCTGATGGGCAAATTACTTAATCTCCCTGTGCTCTGTCTGTGAAGCACGAGTGCTGATACCACCTGCCTGACAGGTAATCATAGCTCTATAGTCATATCTTACAGTTGTTCCCTGTCAGAGCAGTGCCTGCATCTGGCAAGTACCATATCTAACTCTCACATGCTTGATCTTTCTCTCTGGCAAGTACCAGGCGTTTCTCATCTTTCTGGCCTTTGCATCTCCTGGTAGAAGAACCTATCCTGCTTTATAAACCACTCCTCTCAAGCCCCCACCTCAACTTTGTGCCAGCCGGGCCTATCCTGTGGGCCACTTCTTACCTTCCATCCCAAACACAAACTTGCCTTCCTCAGCCCTTCATTGGCTAATTTCTCTGACTTAGAAGTTCTAACCTTGCTTGGGCCAAGAAGCCAAGAAGGCTAGGACAGGGGAATCATTATCAAAAACACCCACAGTGAGCCGGGCATTGTGGCGCATGCTTGTAATCCCAGTACTTGGGAGGCTGAGACAGGAGGATTGCAGGTTCTTGGCCAGCCTCAGTTACTTAGTGAGGCTCTCTGCAACTTAGTGAGATCCTGTATCAAAATTTTAAAAAAACAACTAAAAAAAAAAAACACACACCCACAGTGCCCAGGCATGGTGGCATACACCTGTAGTCCCAGTACTTGGAAAGCTGAGACAGGAGGATTGCAGCTTTGAGGATAGTCTCAGCAACTTTGCGAGACCTGTTTCAAAATAAAAAATAAAATAGGGCTGGGGCATAGCTCAGAGGTAGAATGCCTCAGGTTCAATCCTCAGTGCAAAAAAGAAAGAAAGAAAGACACCCACAGTGGTCCCTTGGATTCTTAGGGCATAATCCTACTACATGCCCACCCACCCACCCCCCAAATCCTCTGAGCAACTCCAACACCTTGGTTTCACTAATAAAGAACTGGAAGCCCAGAGTGGGGAAGTGCCTCAGCTCAGTTCACATCTGAATGGTTATACTTAATTAAGGAAGAGTGTTCTATACTGTGTGCACTGAACCACCCCTCTCCTCCTACAGAAATGCACCCATCTGCTGGCTGCCTCCTGGTATCTGTGTGCGCACAGAGCTGGAAGCTCCATGATGCAACCCACTCATCTTTGCATTCCCAACACTGAGCCTAGTGCCTGTCACAAGAAAGTGCCTGAACTCTGACCCAACATGTGTACTTGTATCTGTGCACAGGCCAGAAATGCGCAAGGCTGGAAATCAGAAAGCTAGAGTCCAGTTTTGCTCTTCCAGGCTTGCAAAGTAGCAGCTCAAGCATCCACCGAGAGAGAAGGCCCGTGCTCCCAGTGGGTGAGTGTTCCAATACTGCTGGCTGGAGGAAGGGCATTTTGTTGGTGTCTGTACCCCAGTGGAGTGGGAGTGGAATTAGAGGGGAAACAGGGAAATGGGAGACACTCTCCCAAACTTTAGACTCTGGACCTCCACTTGAATGTCTAACTCTCACATACCTAATCTTTCTCCCAACCCCTCTGCTCTTCTAGTGAGTCACTCAGGCCAAAAGCCTCTTTTCCTCACTCCCCTTCTTTTTTTTTTTTTTTCAGTACTGGGGATTGAACCCAGGGGCATTCTACCTCTAAGCTACACCCCCAGCCCTATTTTTTATTCTTTATTTTGAAACAGGGTCTCACTAAATTGCGGAGGGCCTCACTATGTAGCTGAGACTGGCCATGAACCCAGATCCTCCAGTCTCAGCCTCCCAAGTACTGGGATTACAAGCGTGCACCACCACGCCCAGCTCTCACTCCCCTTCTAATTCTTTAGGAATAGCACCCTTGGCTCTGCCTTCAAAGTGTGTCTAGATATGGATGGACTCCTTTACTCCACACTGACTGCTGTCTCCTGGAGCTGAGAGGTCAGTGCAATAGATCTCTGCTTCAGCCCCTACAACCTAATATCAATACAGTAGCCAGAGAGATCCCACCAAAATGCAAGTTAACCATCTCATTCTCCTATGAACTCCTCTCCAATGCCTCCTCCACTTCAGAAAGAGACCAAAGTGCGTGCAATGGCCTAGAGGCCCCCAGGGAGCAGCCACCCCCATCACCCCCTCTCTCTTGTCCCTCCCACCTTTCTCTCAGCTCAAGCTCCCCTGTGGCTCCTTGGCCCCTGCTTCTCCTGCTGCTCTTGCCACACTGCTCCTGCCCTCACCCTGGGCCTGCACGCTGGTTGGGGAAGCATGCTTGCCCCCCAGGTGCGCCCTCCCTCACCTGCGTCAAGACTTTGTTCTAATGTCACTCTCCCAATTAGGCTAGCCCTGAGGGCCCTGTCTACAGGACTTAACTGTAGCCAACAGATTACCTGGCATACTAGGTAATCTATTGTCTGTCCCCTCCTTCTCGGTCTGTATCACTACTGTGTCCCAAGTATCTAAACAGTACCACTGAAGAAACGGAGGAAAGGGGTGGGGGCCAGCCTGAGCCAGAAGAGCCCAAAGGTCTCTGGCCTGTGTTTAAGCTGAGGAGCACAGTATTGGACAGCACTGGGAGTACTGGCAGAATTGACTTTTGATGGCCTGGGACACCTCCCTGCGCCCCCCCATTCCTTTCCCAGGAGAACATCTGGACTGGAAGAGGAGGCCCACTGCCTCCAGCTGCCAGGCAGGGCCCAGCAGATAAAGTGAGGACTACCCACTCCATCATGACCCAAGTAATTGGCAGGGTAGGGATCCCAGGGCTGTCCCATCACTCCTCCCCAGCTTCTGTTCTACTCTTTGTCTCCTGGCAAGGTTCCCTTCAGACCCCCCTCTCAGCCCCCCACTGAGCAACGGGCAGCTGGAGGGGTAAGAGACGTCTAAAGGCTGACAGCCATGCCTAACAACCTGGGAGGGGAGAGTCAGGGAGTCTGAGAGAAGGAAGGCCCCAACCTGTGGCTATAGCTCTCTTCAGGACTGACTTTGCCTTCTGCCCACCCCAGGGTCTTTGGCAAACAGGACTGCCAGGGTAGGCCTGGAGATACAGGCCCAGAGCTTGCCTCGCTTTCTCAGACAGTTCCCTCACTCCTGCCCCTCCTGGCCCTGCGGCAGGGGGACGACCACGCCCGTTTCTGCCGGGATGGCCACAGCTCTGCTCCTGTCCCGTGGGCACTGGGCAAGGAGCTGGTTGAGCCGGCGCATCGGGTCCAAAGCACAAGTGAGGGTGGGGCCCACGGAGGCCCGAGAGGGCGGCGGGTCCGTCCGGTGTCCCTTCCCGAACCTCCCGTCCCCATGCCCTGGCCGTCCCCGGTTACCTGTGCGAGTCCTGGTCTCCCCCGGGGGACGCTCCCGCCGGCGCTCAGTACGGGCGATTGGCGTCTTTGGGCCGCTTCAGCTGCACCTTGAGCCTCTTCATGCCGATCTGGAAGCCGTTCATGGCCTGGATGGCGGTCTGCGCGCTGGCCGGGTTGTCGAAGCTCACGAAGCCTGGCGAGACACGAGGGACGAGGGCCTGGGTTTCCACGGGGCCGCCGGGGCCGCTCCCGGCAGGGAGGGGTGGGGAGAAGGCGGGCGGGCGGGCGGGCGGGGCGGGGCGGGCGCGAGGCTCCTCCCCGGCCCCGAGGCTCCTCCCCCGGGCCCGCCCCGGCCCGGCCTCGCGCCCGCGGGGCCACGTGCCCGCGCCCCGCGCCCCCCTCCGCCCGCGTGCGAGGGCCCCTCCCCGGCTGGGCGTTCCGGACCCCGGCCTCGCCGACCTGCGCGGCCCAGCTGCCCGGCCCACCTCGGCTCTGCGCCGCGCCGGGCCGCCACTCCCCAGGTGGGCGCCCGCTGCCTGGCCGGGCTCCAGAGGCGCCCGCCCCCCACCCCGGCCGGCCCGCCACCTCGGCCCTCTCCTTCGCTGGGAGAGGGCAGACACACCTGCGGGTGGAGGAGTTTATTGGACACTGTCCTCCCTGACAGGAGGGGGCCTGGCAGCGGGAGGGCACGGGGTGCCGGCCTGGGGAGAGAGAGGAGTGCGAGGGGGCGGGAGGGGCGGCACCTCGAGAAAGCTCCTCCACCGCCGTTTCCGGCCGCCCCCCGCGCGAGTGCGGCCCGGCCTGGGCTGAGGGGCTGCGAGGACCCAGCCTCTGGCCCTCCAAGGCCCCCACTCCCCGTCTTGCCCCACGCTGCCCCGCCAGGCTCCTGGCCGACGCGGGTAAATTCACACCACTCGCATGAACCCACCACCTCGCCCGCAGGGGCTGACGCAGCCCCTTCCACGTGTGTAAAATCCCACGCCCTGGGAGCAGGCGCTCTTTCCCTGAACTGAGCACGCACCAACTGCTGTGTCGCCCCCGAACCCTTCTCGAGGTCTCTACCAACTATAACAGTAGATGTTAACACTATTAGTAAAACAGCATTAGTGGAAACTGGCCTTCTATGTACCCGAAACTACGGAGTGCGTTCCGCACCTTCACTCCTCCCCACATCCCCAGATGGTGATGGGTCCTGCTCCCAAAGTGAGTTTGGAACCCTTCTGGGGACTTTGCATCTTATCTTAGAGAGGAAGCTTTACATCAGCATTCCCCTAACTGGGCCTTGAGAAAGGGGCTTCTGTGGTCAGGTAAGTTTAAGGCCACGCCCCGTTTGGGTCAGTTCAAGGAACATTGCCCCAACTTCTCCAATAAATACACCTTTATAGCTTTGTTTCATCTACTATTTTCTCGAACACATTCAGCTTCAGGGGCCTTTCTCCTATAAAATGGGCTTACATCCTGCAAAATATATGGACCTCAGCCTGATGAGATACCCAGGCCATCCTCAGGATGTACCTTAGTTGGAATGCTTGTCCCCAAATGTCATAACACATAGAGGTACAGCCACACCCCATGTGAACAGAAGATTTTTGCTTGGTTAATTGTGGTACCTTGGGCCAGCCTGCAACTTCACTCCAAGAAAGCCACACCTTCCTCACTACCGCCACCTGGTGGCTCTTGCTCCCTTTTTACCCCAAAACCTAGACGCTGCCTCCACTGGTCTTTTTTCTTTCTCTGTCTCCTCCTTGCTTTGGTCAATTTGCTCATGCAGCCATGCACCATCAAAATTGGTGTGTGTGCACACATTTCACTTGTGTACATGCATGGACACCTGAGTACACACATGTGAATGCTGATATAATTAGTCAGAGCCAGACTCAGAGCAACTAAACCAACATCTGTATAAATCTATATACCAAAGTAAATAGGAAAGATTTAGGATTATCCACAGTTCCCAGTTAGCTTCCAGTTATCCTTACACCCACTCTTCTCATCCCCTCCCTGCTCAACCTCCCCCCATTGACCTGTACC